>JAFFST010052435.1:87055-101950 GCA_022414735.1 Noturus placidus
CAGTTTTATATCTTTATGTTTGAGGCCTGAAATGAGGCAAAAGGTCGAACAGTTCAAGGGGGCCGAATACTTTCGCAAGGCACTGTATATATAAAATTAAAGGTCTCATCTACAAATGCACCATCACACTACTCAAACAAGGCTCATTATCTGCAAGTCTCACACATGGAGTGAAGTGGCCCGGAGCGAACACATGCAGGTTTGTGCCATATGCGATTACTTCCCCAAAAAACCTTGCTTTGATCCTGATGGATGACTGTAACACAACCATGTTTGTGTACAACCATTAACAATTGGGTGATCTTGCAAAAATATGATATGATTATATATTTTTTTTCAGGTTAGATCACGATCCAGCTCGTCTTTCACCGTACGATGTCAGGGCATCAATGATGTTTTTCCTGTGCTTACTTGTTTTTTCATAAGGAGTGCCTTTTTCGAACTCATTTGTTTGCACCATGCCCAATGTATAAAATCCAGCAGTTCAATATAACCAAGATTCAATACTAATGCACCAACTTTTCCAAGGTGTGCCACTATGTTGCAAAATGGTTTCTAAAAACAACTTGGGGTGCCATGTCTGAGCATGGTATCTCTGTAAAAAAACAGATCATGCAGACATTTTAATCATTCACAATCTAAAATCTTCATATCGCCCACCACTATTACCAATTGAAATAAAGACATCATTTAATATAGCAGAAGGCATAACTTTTGCTGGTTTTATCCAAATCAACTAAAAATTGAGAAGAGTTTATTATTAATATGATTTTATTATTATACATTTACATTTACATTTATTCATTTAGCAGACGCTTTTATCCAAAGCGACTTACAAGTGCACACTCATACACCAATGGTAGCAGAGCTTCCATGCAAGGTGCTAGCTTGCCATCGGGGGCAACTTAGGGTTCAGTGTCTTGCCCAAGGACACTTCGGCATGGGATCACCCGGGCCGGGATTCGAACCACCAACCTCACGATTAGTGGATTAGTGGACAACCCGCTCTACCCACTGAGCCACAGCAATTATAGTTGCTTTTTAATAAGTGTTAGTTTTAAAACGTCGATAGCTGTAAAACACTTCAGTTACAGCTGATTATAAGCCAATGCATGTCAGCGCAGACATGCAGCTTTACCCTTATAAAATAAACAATTCTCGCCCCTGTTAATGTGGCGGGAGAGCTGGCACGTGACAGTAGCTAGCATCTAAGTTTCTTATATCTATGGCATACATTTAGATTGGGAGCATGCTGGAACAGTGTTTCAAAAAAATTTACTCGATCATTCGCATATAAGCAGGATTTGAGATATTCAGACTTGAATGAGTTGAAATCATCTTATTCACAGTATATGTTAGCAACAGTATATGCTAGTAAGCCTAACTTCCTACATGGGACCTTTTTCCATCAACACTGAAGGGAAACTGAAAAAAGTCAAAGTCTGAACATTTAATCCAAGAGATTATATTTGGCTGAGTGAGGGGCCAATTCAGATATGTTCCCTGCTTGAGTTGCTCTTTGAGAGAGCAACCCTGTATTCATTATCCACATATTATCCATATTACATTGTTTTAACTAAAGTTTAACAGTGTTATAAATATAAATGCAATAGTGAACTATTTAGATTGAGAACAGTAAAATAATTCACATTGGCAGGCATATTGACTTTGTATATAAGTGATGGTATAATGAAATACTTCTCCATAATAGTTTTTATACCACCAGCATTTCAGTTCAATAAGCTCATTCAAGTTCAAAACTCTTTCATGCAAAAAAAAAATCATAAGCCTTACTTAAGGCCCCCAGGACTATTTATTAAAATATTTATGCAATTTTATATAAATGTGTTATGAAGGTCCAATGTAAGCTCATTGTAGATAATGTAGATAAGCTCATTGGAGCCCAATGTAGATATGCTTCATATAAAGCGTTCAAAAACTGACATTAGCAGGATTTTCATTCATTTTCAGTGCGTTATCTTGGTCAGGAAGGCGCTGGATCGAGAGCCAATCTCAGGAATATTAAGTATAGTATGGCATTGGGAGGTATTTCCATATTCAGTATAGTATGGTATAGGGGGTCATTTCATATTCAGTATAGTTTGGTATAAGGAGGTATTTCATACTAAGACAGTATGGTATAGGGAGTCATTTCATTTTAAGTATAGTTTGGTATAGGGAGTCATTTCATATTAAGAATAGTATGGTATACCCGGTTATTTCATATTGAGCATAGTATGGTATTAGGGGGTCATTTCATATTAAGTATAGTTTGGTATAGGGGTCATTTCATATTAAGTATAGTATGGTATAGGGGGTCATTTCATATTAAGTATAGTATGGTATAGGGGGTCATTTCATTTTAAGTATAGTATGGTTTAGGGGGTCATTTCATATTAAGTATAATATGGTATAGGGGTCATTTCATATTCAGCCTTGAATTGTTTTTAAAAATGACTGGACAAAAAAGTACTGCAGGTTTTGACTAAATGTCACAATTAGCAGCGGTTTGTGATCACAGATTTTTTTGGTGGTGCAAGATGACATAACAACATGGCCTCAAGCAAAATTAAATTCAGAAGTTGTCAGATGATGCTATAGGCTACTATCTAGTGAATTTTTTGAGTAACCCTGTAACAGGCAGTTCAGAGTGGAGAGCATACAGTGGACATAAAATGCATACACACCCCTGTTAAAAGTGAAAGTTTCTGTGATGTAAAAAATGAAATGACGATAAACCATGTCAGAAAATCCTATACAACCCCTTAGCTTGAATATTGATAAAGCAACTTTTGCACTCAGTATTTTTGGACAAGAGTCTAACAACTCCAAGCACATCATGATTTGGCAATTTTATTCCACTGTTCTTTACAAAAATATGCCAAATTGTGATGAGCTCTCCTGTGCACAGCCATAATCAAATCATTCCACAGGTTTTCGACAGGATTTAGATCTGGGCTCTGACTGGGTTGTTCCAAAAATGTTGATCTTCTTCTTCTGAAGCATTTGCTTTTTTAAAAAACTTGGATTTATGCTTTGGATCTTTATCGTACTGGAAAATGAATTTTTTCCTTCATCTTCAGCTGTCTAAAAGATACCTGCAGGTTTTGTGCCAGCCTCCCTAATACGTTTTCTTACTGCCCATGCGTCAAGTTTGTAGGGATGTCTTGTTCTTGGCAATGTTCTTGGGTTTTTCCATTTGCTGATGATGGCCATCACAGTGTTCCTAATGATGTAGAAATCTTCAGAACCTTTCTCCAGTTTGATACCTTTTCACAATGAGCGAGTTTGAACACGAGTTTCATGTGTGTGGATTTTTTTTTTTTATATCCACTGAGAGATACCTAACTTTGTTCAACTGTGCTCAATACAGTAGGTGTGTTTCCTGTCACCGCTCTCAGTGTGCGAGGCACAGACTGAACAGCTAATATCATTAACCATGGCTGCCAAGTTACAGCAAATTTTCAAGATCAATCTCAACAAGCACACAAAAGTAGAAAAAAAAGTCACATATATAAAAAAAACAATTTGGTGTGTGGGAAACAAGGTCACTGTGGTGCACCGCAATTCTGATGCTGTGACACTACCCACTTCATAATTCCCCTTTCCCTCTCCCATAATTTGCAATAGATCTTACAATAGAAATGGTGTTATTGATCAGATACACTGGCTGCACTTACACTAGATTTCATTCTGATTATGTCCTATAGAAAAAGACCTTAAGAGGCCACAAGAGTATTTAAAAACTATACCACTCTGGTATTAAAACCAGCCATTAACCATTATGTCTATAAAACAAGAATGGGGAAGTGTGATTTGTGCACAAGTGGTCCTCGAGTAGAGCTTGTTGCTGTGAGCATGACATTCTATGATTATGCAATCTACTGTAGCAAGGCAAGCAAATAAATGGAATACAATCTTACAGCTGTCAAATAGCAACACGTTTGAACCCTTTCATGCATAAATTAAGAAATCCTGATCAAGGACATTTTTTTCTGTGTTTTTACGTTTTTTTTTTTAATGCATAAAAGAAATGTTCCTTCATTTTACTTTTACAAACATTTTTTAAAAAGTTATAGATATTATATAGTTATTTTATAATATAGTTATAATTAGTGTCCACTCTAGAGGATGTTATGCAGTTATTCTATTGAAATCCTTGCAATAGCCAGAAAATGGCTTTTGAATAGCTGTCCACTGTAGTGACCACTACACATGAAAGGGTTATAATAGTTGGTCACTCCAATGAGCTAATTAGTATTTCAACTGAATTTAAAATGTTATTTTAAATTCAACAAATTAATTATTTATTTAATTTGTTAAATGGCTGATGTATTTGCTCTGCCCTACCTGCCCGTATGGACGATCCACCACTGATGGTGAAAAACAGCTAATTGCTGAAAGAAGCCTAACACAACTTGTGCGGATGTACAGCCAATTTAAAAATTAATAGGGCCACCAGACTCCTGAAAACACACAATATCCATAACACACCTCTAATAATGCGTATAATGAGTATTATAGCTTAAAAATTTTTAAATAAAAATAACAATGGCTGCAGTAAAAATGAACCATTGACATCTACAGAACCATTACATAAAAATATGCCTGTGTTTACGTCTGCATGTGTATAAGAGGAGATCATCAGTAATGAGGCTTCAGGTGGAATACAAGGCAAATAGTGAGGGTGAGAGAAAGGTGACTTGTCAGACCTAAGGACCTGCAGCTCCTCTTCGGAGTTCTCTAACTCGTCCTTCAATCTTCTCCAACGCAGCAGAGCCTTCAGCTGCTTCTGCTGCTCATTCTCAGTGCTGCCCATTTGTGACTGTGGTTGTGTGTGTGTGTGTGTGTGTGTGTGCGTGTGAGAGAGAGAGAGAGAGAGAGAGAGAGAGAGAGAGAGGTAATAATGAGATTTTTGTCACACAGGCAGCATTGCTTTAAACTCACTCATGCAACCGATAATACTGTAGAAGCACAAGCTGTGAAAAGAGCATAAGGCAAGTCCCACTGCTATCTACAATACAAATATGTTCGGCATATTTGATGGCAAGTCCTTCAGCTATATATAACGTGAACTAGAAGACATATATACTAGAAATATAGAAGTTATATTTATTTTAGGCAAACAATTGTGTTCATTTTAATAGGAATTCTTTTGGTTAAAAAGTGGCATTTTTCAGAAAGTTCCATAGTAAGAAACAGTGTTTATGAACCCAAAAAACAGAGCGTGACTGCAATTAATCTCATCTGACTTGCAAGTCCTGCAGTTTCCAAATGCTCTTCTGCTGCAGCATATACTGTACATATCAGAACAAAATTGAAGTTATGAAGCTACCTGAGAAGGTGATAGCCAAGAAAAGCTGAGCTTTGCTGAACATGCTGATTTTTCAGTGGTTCAGATACCTGATGGATTTTGGCCCAGAACACATCTTCTAGGAATGTAGCAAACCCCTCACTGATCCACTCCTCTGTCCAATCCCGCGCTCCGATGGCTAAACCAAACCAGGAGTGAGCAATCTCATGGCACAACCTTGTCCCACAGAGGATTTTGTTACCCGCTAGCACACTCTGGGACAGGAAGATGATATGCGGGCTGGAAAAAACACACAGACACAGACAGGTGAATAAACTGGGTTATCTTCAACAGTGATTTGTGATTACTTATCTAGTGGTTAAGTAGGTGAAGTACAACAACACCGGAATGATTATTTACTTCCTGAACCAGCTTCCTTTTCGTCTACAATTTACACAATGCATGATCCCACAGTCTACAATGGCTAGTAAAATTCAATTAGATGCGTTATAGTATTAGCATATTAGCCTGACATGTGTTTTTGTCCATTTGGCTATTCAGCTGCCTGACAGCCAAGTTATAACTTGAAATTTGGTTCATACTGATTTGCTGCTGTGAGAATGATGGAGAATGTCTGTTTTACTTTGTAATGAGCTCCCATGAGCTTTTCAGCGGACCGTCAAAACCAAATCGCTAGTTAGCACTGTTGGTTGCACAGGAGCTAGAATTACAAACATTTCTAGGAAGGTGATTCATCTAAAGCAGAGGTATTCAAACAGCGGGGTGCACCTCCCTATTGGGTCATGAACGAATTTCAGGGGCAATAACATTTTGCATAGGAGCTTTGCATTTGAACAAAGTAATACAAAAGTTCTTTAAGAGTTCTTAAAATACGAGAAGTGAGGCTCATGAGGAAAAAGTTTGAATACTTTTGAAGCATTGTCATACTTGCCTCTCTTTTCATTTTTGTTTCTTGTCATTGTTTCCTGGAAGCATGACATGGTTTTTTGCTCACAGTAAAAGTCAGCCTGTACTGGGCTCTTACCAGAATCTGCTCTGTTCTCCTTTCTGAACAGACTGAGACTGGGGCGGAGTGAAGTGTAGGTTGGGAGGATCTATAAAAAGACTGACAGGAGGCCCATGTAAACAGAGACAAGCATTCTGGCCTGGAGCACAGTTTTCCAAATGGGTTTTCTCAGCCACATAGTTATACACTGATCAGCCATAACATTAAAACCACTGAAAAATGAAGTGAATAACAATGATTATCTCATTACAGTGGCACCTGTCAAGGGATGGGATATATTAGGCATCAAGTGAACAATCAGTTCTTAAAGTTGATGTGTTGGAAGTAGGAAAAATGGGCAAGAGTAAGAATCTGAGAAAATTTGTCAAGACATGGCTAGCCAAAGTGTTATGGCTAGACGACTGGGTCAGAGTGTCTTCAAAAAATTGTGGGGGTGGGTTGGGTGGCCAAAGGCTAACCTGTCTGGTCTGCTCCCACAACACAAATTGCTGAAAAAATTAATGCTGGCTATGATAAAATGGTGTAAGACTACACTGCGCATTGCAGCTTGCTACGTATGGGGCAGTGTAGCCGCAGGCCGGTCAGAGTGCCCATACTGACCCCTGTCCACTGCCGAAAGCACCTACAGTGGGCACGTGAGCATCAGAACTGGACCATAGAGTCAATGTGATGCTCTGGGTAATGTTCTCCTGGGACACCTTGGGTCCTGGCACTCATGTTGATGTTACTTTGACACGTACCACCTACCTAAACATTGTTGCAGACAAAGTACACGCCTTCAAGGAAACGGTATTCCCTTATGACCGTGGCTTCTTTCAGCAGGACACACTGCAAAATTTATCCAGGAGTGGTTTGAGGAACATGACAAAGAATTAAAAGGTGTTGACTTGGCCTTTAAATTCCCCAAACCTCAAACAAATCCGAACCATGGAGGCTTCACATCGCAACTTACAGGTCTTAAAGGATCTACTGCTAACCTCTTGGTGCCAGATACCACAGCACACCTTTAGATGTCTTGTGGAATGCATACCTTGACAGGTGAAAGCTGTTTTGGTGGAAGAAGTGGGACCTACAGAATATTAGGCAGGTGGGTTTAATGTTATATATTGAATGTGTTTGTGCCGATGCCATAACATAAAAATATTTTTTATTAATGCTGTACATATTTTTCATATTATTTGTACTACTATGAAATAAAAGAAATATACTATTGCATATTTAAAACTTTTGCACAGAAGCAAACTGAAAACTCTCTTTGATATGGGAACTGATTTGTTGATCCAGCCCCAACATCAACACAGATCCAGTTTTGGCACGTTTACACACCACGGCCACCCCAAATCCACATCAAAGTGCTGGATTTTTCCTCTCCCGATCAGCCTATCATTAAGGAGGAGAAACACAGTTCAAAAGATGCCTGTGGATTTTGGAGAAGCCTTCTGGAACGCACCCTTCTTTCTTCATCCTTCTCCGTGTGGTAATATAGCTAAATTAAAGGACTACGTACTGCAACACTTCTGAGGCTGGTCAGTAACTTAACCTCAAATAAGACTCGGTAAAGGACAAGCAAATAAAACGATGTCAAAAACAGCACAGCTTACAAAGTTCATTTGTTAAGCACCAAAACAAATAACTAGCAATAACACTTCTGCAACCTGCAGATAAGATTCAGGAGTATCAGGAGTTATCTAAAAAACTAATAATAATAATTTAAAAAATGAACACACTACTGTTTGCTTTTCTCTGAATATTACTTTGGGTGACCTTTTCAGCAGGCTTTCTAGTGTGTTCACCTTACAACTGTGATTTATCAAAACGCTGCTCCAAACGTCACTCTGGCAAGCAAGAGTGCCAACACCCATTTCTTTTGTGTCCTCCGGTCTTGGCTTGCCCACATAATGGTTTTCAAATGTAACACACGGTCAGTGGATACACAAAGCTTCTATTAAAATCGCCAGGGCTTTATTATTTGGACTGGTAAAACCACCCAAGAGCTTTCCACACTCCCTCTTTTCAATTGCAGAATACATTCATATAGCTTTGGTCCCAAGGGATTTCTTTCCCCTCAACTGGACACAATGGCCTCGGCAAACTGGAGGAAATCTGCACAAAAACCTGAGCCTGACTCGCAGCAGAACATGGCACTCATATCTCCTATTCATGCCGTTTACTCTTTGAAGTATGCAAGCTAGTGCTGTTCATGAACCTTAAACAGTCCTTATAAACACCGTTTAGCAAGTATTTCAGTCCACATCCCCTGATGTCCTAGAGGGGGATATAAAGGGTTGAATTGCAGACTAAAATCCAAAATACAAGAACAGCTCACTTGGTTTGAGACATGCAGATACTGTGATAACAGCACACAGAAACAGCAGCCAAATCAGAACAAGCACAATCAGAATAAATATTCTAATAGCAGGAACTCATATCTGAAAAAGAAAACCTTCGCTGATTTATAAACTCTCTGAAAAGGATCAGGCATATCATTTACTGTAGCACCTCTAATCAAAAACAAGACTCTTTTTGTCATGAGCTGCAGCCAACCTGTTTTGATTATACGTAAGGAACATTTCCTGTCGTCTGAACAGCAGGCATGACACAATCCTTTTTAGAAATTCAGATTTATGCACCGATCACTAAAGGGTACGTTTGTTTGAACAACAACAAAATAAATGGTTTGTGAATTTAAAGACTGCTCTGTATGTCCTGCATACCGAACCTTGCTCATATTAAAAGTACTATTTAAAAAAAAAAAAAGAAAATGTAGGCTTTAAACAGTAAAGACAGTGATATTTATTCTGTGCATGGTGTTTGTCTCGTGCACTGTGAACTGTATACAGTCAATGTCAGGTTTGCAAATACTCTTAGACTGACTGGACTATTTGCTAAATATCTCTTTATACATAATGACAACCATACTAAAAAACTAATTCTGGTGGACAACAGGGGAAACGCTTCAGCTGCGCACATGGAATATAAAAGAACTTTTGGAGAAAGAACAGTCAGTGAATAAAATTCAGCTTTTGTCTTTGTTGCTACTTCTCTTTTGCATAAAAAATACAATCTGCTGATTATGTAGATGAAACACAGGTCTAAAAATGCTTATTTTATGTGCACGCACGCACACACACACACACACACACACACACACACACACACACACACACAAGTTCATAGAATACATTTAACTTGACGGGTAAAAAGGAATAAGCTTCATTTATCCAAAGACAGAATAGCATCACTATATGTAGTAGAAGAATGACAGAATGTATAGCCTAATGGTTCCCATTTCAAACCTGACAGAATTGACCTCATACTTTCCTCAAACCAATAGAAAGCTTGTACACAAACATGGGGCTGTCACGAAAGGGGTGGAAAACTGGAAAGAACAAATCATGTCTCATCTAAAATTAAGTCCAGAGGTCTATTTCTGCCATTTGTGCATTAAATATATTTCCCAACAGTTGAAAAAGTTGCCCTTTGTTGTCAAAACCAACAAATACTGTACATGCAAAGACATCCATTCTCTTACTGACCGCATCCAGTAATAGAGAAGAGCAGCCAACAGAACACATTCTGCTGGTGGCGAATTGTGTTACATGCACTTAAGAGGCATAAAGGGACTTATTTAAAAGCAAACCCTATTCCGACAGACATGAAAGACAGCAATCATTGACAATTTGTCTTAGCTTTAAGTTTTATAAAGCGTTAAATCATCACTACACATGTGCACAACTATGGAAAAGAACAGTTAAGTACACATGATGTCATAGGGGCTTAATTGTCATAGAACAACAACAAAAAAAAAGCGCTTCGGGCAAATACAATACAAATACAGTGGTGTGAAAAAGTGTTTGCCCCCTTCCTCATTTCCTGTTCCTTTGCATGTTTGTCACACTTAAGTGTTTCGGAACATCAAACCAATTTAAACAATAGTCAAGGACAACACAAGTAAACACAAAATGCAATTTGTAAATGAAGGTGTTTATTATTAAAGGTGAAAAAAAATCCAAACCATCATGGCCCTGTGTGAAAAAGTGATTGCCCCCCTTACTATAACTGTGGTTGTAAACACCTGTAAATTTTGACAATAAACCTGATTTGCAATGGGGGTTGAATAATTTTGATTGCAACTGTATTTATCTGCATTCCCTTACACCCCAAATCACAGACTGCGCTCTTCACAGTCTACTTTGTTTACTGTTCCACAAACCTGTTTAAGATCCATGGGTCACAGCCCTTTTTCTATCTAGGCTCCTACCCTTTGGAACAATCTTCCTCTTGAACTTAAGAAAGCGCAGACGTACAGCATTTTTTAAGCTCAACTAAAGACAAACTTTTTTTAAACTAGCATTTGCTTGTTGATATTTACTTTTATTTGTTATTTATTGTCTAATGTACTGCTTATTTTGTGTACAGCACTTTGAGAAGCTGTTTTTAATGGCACTCTATAAAACAGTTTATTATTGTTGTTATTACTCAACAAAACTACAACTATAAAGTTTCATTTAAAAGTTCTCTGACTTTTTAAACATTTAGCTTGTCAAACACTTTAGGCCACAATTTTAAGGCTGCAGTTTGATTGGTACTGCACTTCCATGTACAGTATATGCACTTCATTACTATATAAAATATTTGAACACAATGACATTGTGCTTAATAAATAAAAGACTAAAAACTTTACAGCTTGACATAATGAGTCTTTATTGGTCACATATACATTAAAGTACAATGAAATTCTTTTCTTCGCATATTTGCATGTTTGGAATGTTTGGATACTGGGGTCAGAGATGATACAGCGCCCCTGGAGCAGAGAGGGTTAAAGGCCTCACTCAAGGGCCCAACAGAGGCAGCTTGGCAGTGCTGGGACTTGAACCTTCCAATCAGTAACCCAGAACCTTCACCACCAAGCCACCACTGCCTACATCATTAAGATGTTAATTCTACATCATTACTTCTTCATAAAGTGAAGATATAACATTTTGCTTAATCTGTAACTAGAGACTTTTTAAAAACTGGTCCAAATATACAGGATGTCCCAAAATTCTGCATACATAGGGGAAATTAGCACTTTTTATCCAAATGTCTTCCAAAAATGTCCATAAATAGTTTTTATATTATATATATTTTTTTTCAGATTGCCTTTAAGTATGCCTTTGACGGGGTTGCTGTCGAGCGGGACATGGAGTAGGTTGGTTTGAGCTCCCGTCGAACTTCTGGGTTTTTTTAAGTTAATAAGCGTTTTTCAGAGTTTAATACCAACAAACCCGGTTTCTAACATACTTTCATAATCCGATTTCGTGTTTATTCGTGGAAAATGGCAGCTAACTTGAGGAAATTTAAATTCACCGAGTCAGGAAAGTCTAGACCCACCACTGCTTCAGCCTTGAGTTCCACTGCCTCTCCGGGCTCGGAGCCCCCGCCTCGGCCGAACAGCCAGGAGTTGGACGCGGAGTCCTTGAAAGCGGATATCCTGCTTTCGCTAAGGGCAGAAATTGCGTCGGTGATAAAAACCGAGTTGAGGAGTGCACTTGTGGAAAGTTTGGACTTTCTTAAAAAGTTAGTTGCAAGCGGTGAAAGCGGAGATTCAAAACAATATGGCCGCCATGCGCTCCGAAATCAACCAGGTGAAAACCACCATCATAGAGGTAGAAGGTGTGCTAACAACATGTTCGGACGAAGTGGCGGCTCTACAGAATACAGTAAAGGATCCGGCAGCAGAGATGAATGGACTCAGATATAAATGTGAGGATATGGAGGGCAGACTGAGGTAATATAGATGATGTAATATAAGAATTCTGGGGGTGGCGGAAACGAATAGATCCAGCTCCACAAAATCGGTCTCAGAGCTACTGAGAGACATTACAGCTGGATAGAGATGTGCTTGTTGACCGCTCTCATAGAAGCCTGGGCCCTTTGAGGAAGAATGGGAAACCGCGCGCCAACATAGCCAAACTCCACTACTATCAGAATATTGTTGAGGTATTGAGTCGGGCGCGCGCTCGAGCTCTGCTCCGGCATAATGGTGAGTCGATTTCTGACTATCCGGATTACACCGCGAGTGTCGCTAAGGCCAGGGCAGCTTTCAACGAGGTCAGGAAGTTGCTTCGTAAGCGGCAGGGGCTGCGATATGGCATCCTGTTTCTTGCTCGTCTCCGTATTACTTTTAATGGAAGGAAAAGGAGTTCACGGATGCGAGCAAAGTGATGCTACGTCAAGAAAAAAATCATTACTACAGTAGAGGGTGGAGTAACTTACATTGAGCAGGCTAATTCATCGTTTCTGAACTCGGACTGGATAATAACTGTTCGATCAGACGTTTACTCTGACAAGGAGGATGATCAACAACGCTGTTTTATTTTCAGTTATATATGATAGGGGTGTGATTCTACACTGTGATAAGATGCGCTTTTCAATTTTCTTTTCATACCAGGGGTTCGGGGGGATCTTGGGCAGTTGGCTCTATAGAGTTCCTCCACACAAGCACTGAATGTGCGGATTTGTTTGGGTGGGGGGTGGGGGTTACAGTGGGGAGCACCTTGTTCTTGTAGGTGCTGTGGGGGGTGGGGTTATGGGGAGGGTGTGCCAGACTTTGTCATTTATTGTGTTTAATTTGCCAGGCATCTGTGTTGTGGCCCATCTGCTATTGTTCTAGGATCCCTGTAGGGCTCAGATATCTAACCCTTTTCTCTTTCATTATGACTGACTTCAGTATTCCCAGAAGTTCCTATTCTGGTATGGTTAATTTCGTGAGCTGGAATGTTAAGGCGCTTAATCACCCTTTGAACGCTATGTTATTGTCGTTGGGAAACTTTATTCTTTCCCAGTAATTTTGGCCAGTGTTTATGCACCAAACTGGGATGATTCGATGTTCTTCACAAAAAAATTTTCCCGCCTACCAAATATGGCATCGCATTACCTTATCCTCGGCGGTGATATGAATTGTACTCTCTCCCCTGTGCTAGATCGTAGCTCACCTAGATCCTCGTCCCTGTCCGGGGTGGCACGTTCTACTCAGCTCTTCCTTGAATCGTACGGAGTGGTGGACGTATGGCGTTTTCGCAACCCTGCTTCCAGGAGCTACTCCTTTTTCTTCTCAGTTCATAACACATATTCCCGTATAGACTATTTCTTTTTGGACAAAAGAATGCTTCTCCTCATAGCTAGATGTGACTATGGGCCTATAGTTATTTCAGATCACTGTCTCTTGACTATGGGAATGCGCATCCCGGATATACAATCCAACTATCACCCTTGGAGACTTAATCCTCCGCTTCTGTCCGATGATGTATTAACTAGTTTTATTGCATCTGAAATTTAATTTTTTTTTTTGGATACTAATCAGACACCTGGAATGTCTTCCCTGACTATTTGGGAGTCGCTGAAGGCATATTTACGAGGTCAGGTCATCTCATACTGTGCTAATCAGAAGAGAGTGAATATGGCTCGACTGGAGGAACTGGCGGAAAAGATTCTTAAGCTGGATAGGGCACATGGCCAATCACCTTCTGCAGATTTTGTGAAGAGGCGTCTGTCACTGCAGACAGAGTTCGAACTTTTATCGACAAAACAGGCTGAGTATCTTATCTCCAAATCACGATGTGGGTTTTATGAGATGAGCATGGTGAGAAGGCTGGACGGGTTCTTGCCCACCAGCTAAGACGGAGGACTGCTAATCTGTCCATCTCTGAAGTATATGATGAGCAGGGCGCGAAAAATACAGATAATCATATGATTAATTCCAGCTTTCAAGCTTTTTATATGTCCCTATACAGCTCCGACCCATCTGCAGATCCTTCTGCATTGGAAGACTTTTTCAAGAACTTGCATGTTCTGTCCTTAGATCCAGGGGAGGTCGCAGGGTTGAAGGAGGACCTCTCAGTTGGGGAGATAACATCGGCGATTGGTTCCATGCAAAACGGCAAGTCCCCAGGACCGGATGGCTATCCAGCCGATTTCTATAGAAAGTTCTCAAGCCAATTCTCTCCTTTGTTACTTTCAGTTTTTAGGAATTCGCTCTCCTTGAGAGCCCGGCCATCTACTATGCGTGAAGCGGTTATCTCCTTAAGAAAGATAAGAGCCCTCGAGTGCAGCTCTTACCATCCAGTTTCTTTATTAAATACCAATGTTAAAATCCTTGTTAAAACTTTGGCACGTCGCTTGGAGGTAGTTCTTCCATCCATTATATCACCGGACCAGACAGGTTTTTATTAAGAATAGATACTCTTTTTTTCAACATCAGACGCCTTTTCAATATCCTCTAAAGCCCCTCCCCACCTGGTACCCTGGAAGTGGTGCTCTCACTCGACGCTGAAAAGGCATTTGCCCAGGTGGAGTGGGGCTAACTTTTAAGCGCTGGAGAGATTTGGATTCGGTCCCAAGTTTGTATCATGGATCAAACTTTTATATCTCCTAGGATGGCTGTTCGTACTAATAATAATTTGTTCAGCTACTTCGAGCTCCAACGGGGTACAAGACAGTCCTTGGGGCGGCGGTGGCTCAGTCGGTAGAGCGGGTTGTCCACTAATCCACTAACCGTGGGGTTGGTGGTTCGAATCCCGGCCCGGGTGATCCC
>JAFFST010052435.1:101970-139672 GCA_022414735.1 Noturus placidus
GCTGCTTTGAGACAATGTACCATTGTAAAAAAGCGCTATACAAATTGATAAATTATTATTATTAATTAATTGTACCCTGTCCTCTATCACCACTGCTATTTGCTGTGGCAATGGAGCTATTGGCTGTAGTGCTAAGACACAATAATGGCATTAGGGGGATCCGGCATGCGGGGATAGAGCATATAGGTTCTTTCTACGTGGATGCCATGCTTTTGTTTATCTCACAGCCCCTTGAGAGTCTCCCAAAACTAATGACCCTACTCAAGACTTTCGGTAAAATATCGGGCTATAAGGTCAATATTCAAAAAAAGTGAGCTGTTGCGTGTTGAGGAGGGGGCACTACAGGTACCCCTGGACTCATTTTCTTTCAAAATTTGTCTAAAGAAATTCAAGTATCTCGGGGTGTGGGTTACGCATAGTTCTATACCTTGCTAATTATCAGCCCCTATTGTCCAATCTGAGGCAAGATATAGAGCGGTGGGACTCCCTGCCTCTCTCCCTGGGGTGCAAAATCAATGCTATAAAGATGAATGTGCTGCCTACATTTTTATATGTTTTTCAGTGTTTCCCAATGTTTCTTACCAAAATCTTCTTTTCGAAACTGAACAATCAGTTATCATCCTTCATCTGGAACAAAGAGCCACCACGGATCAAAAGGCATATATTGCAGAGACCTCGAGTGAAGGGAGGGATGGCACTCCCAAACTTCATGTACTATTACTGGGCGGCCAATATAAGATCACTGTTGTACTGGATGGGGGAGAGTGCGGCAGCCCCTGTATGGACAATTATACAGGGGTCCACCCTCTCTATAATTGAGTCCACCTCCCCGGCAGCACTACTGTGCGCTAAGTTACCATTCGCACAACCTCTGTCTAGCTTTACCCCTAATCCAGTTGTTATACACTCAATCAAAATTTGGAATCAGTTTAGAAGATCTTTCTCTCTTGGGGACTTGTCACTCATGGGGCCAATTGCAAACAATCATCTGTTTATCCCATCCTTGTTGGATCAGTCTTTTGTTACTTGGTCTAATAAGGGGGCGGTCTCACTGTCTGACCTCTATTTTGAGGGCGTTTTTGGCTCGTTTGAGCAGCTAACGCAGAAATATGACATTCCCAGAGCGCATTTTTATAAATGTTTGCAGCTTAAGCTTTGTGGCTTTAAATTCGGACACCTTCCCATTGTGCCCTTCCGATTCTCTATTAAATGCAGTTTTTAAATGTAAACTAGCTAGGAATAAGGGCCATCTACGACCTGCTCAGCATGCATGATTTGTCGTCACTTGATCTTCTCAAAAGTAAATGGGAGACGGACCTGGGCGAATCAATTTCTGATACTGATTGGTGCAAGGTAATCAAGGAGATTTTCTCCTCCTCCATATGTCTCAGACAATTTCAAATTGTTCACCGTCTGCATTGGTCCAAAACTAGACTCTCAAAGATTAATTCCAGCATTGATCCCACATGTAATCGATGTAGACAGGCCCCAGCCACTCTGTTGCATATGTTCTGGACTTGTCCGAAGCCGTACACATTCTGGCAATCTATATTTGATACCTTTACTAGGATACTGGGAAATGTAGTACAGCCGTCCCCTCTTATTGCACTGTTTGGGGTGACCCCAGAGAATTCTCCTTTTAGAAGGTATGGAGACCAGCATGATGTCCTTCTGTACTCTCCTGGCCAGGAGATTAATATTGTTTAGATGGAAGGATCCTGCTCCACCAGTGTATGGTCCCTTGGTCAGGGAAGTCATGTGTCATCTGAAGTTGGAAAAGATTAGGTACACAGTCAGGGGAGTGACTGGGCTATTTTACAAAATATGGCAACCTTTTCTGTTCTTTGTCAGGGGCGTGGATGCTAACAGTATTATGTGTTAATTGTCTATAATTTTGTTTCTTTTGCTCTCTTCTTTTCTATGGTGGTCTGGCTTTGTATTTTGTATTATGTATGTTCTGTGTCTGGCACTGGGGGGAGGTTTTGTTTTGTTTATTTGCTGTATATGTTTGAGTTGGAAAATGTTAATAAAGAACCCTTGATCAAAAAAAAAAGAATGCCTTTGACGAAAGAAGAACGTATTGAAATCATTCTCATGGCTGGATCAAGAAGCTGTTGCAAGGTTGCGATGGACTTTAACAGGAAACATGGCAGACACATCACAAGTTTTGTTGCCAAATTATTAACAAATTCAAAAAGACTGGAAGTGGTGCCGACCAACTGAGAAGTGGATGTCCATGAACATCCACTGACGAAGGCACGACCGATGTGGTGCTGCCATATATAGTCCCCTATGTATGGAGACTTTTGGGACACGCTGTAAAATAACAGCGTGTCTTTATTGCAGCTATCAACAGTGGCCCGTCACCATAGACTTTGGTGGGACAGGATGATGTTAATAATAAGAACAATATCAATAATAATAATAATAACAACAACAACAACAACAACAACAATAACATAGCATCAGATTAAATGAACTCGAGAGGTTATCACACATGACTTATGGTATAGGGTACTATCTAGTGAATTTGAAAAGCAACCCTGCAATTAACTGTTGAGCGTTGACAACAATCATACACCGAACTGCCCAGCAACTTGTTTGGAGTGGTTTTAAATGTACATTTGTTCAACTTGTGTTCAATACAGCAGGTGTGTTTGCCACATTTCAACCCAACTACATCTCAATAACCACACAAAACACCTGAAAGCATGAAAGATTCAGGCATTGGATATGAGACACACATTTTTCTTGTTTTTCCTTAGGCCTTCTGTGGGAAACAAAATTACAGTGGTGCGCATAGATTTCTGAGATACAAACTCCCTTTCCCTCCCCCAATCATTGCAATATATAGTATCTCACAAAAGTGAGTACACCCCTCACATTTTTGTAAATATTTGATGATATCTTTTCCTGTGACAACACTGAAGAAATGACACTTTGCTACAATGTAAAGTAGTGAGTGCTCAGCTTGTGTAACAGTGTAAATTTGCTCAACACATAGCCATTAATGTCTAAACCGCTGGCAACAAAAGTGAGTACACCCCTAAGTGAAAATGTTCAAATTGGGCCCAATTAGCCATTTTCCCTCCCCGGTGTCATGTGACGTGTTAGTGTTACAAGGTCTCAGGTGTGAATGGGGTTAAAAGCGGTCTCAGGTGTGAAAGTGGGTGTGTTAAATTTGGTGTCATCGCTCTCACACTCCCTCATACTGGTCACTGAAAGCTCAACATGGCACTTAATGGCAAAGAACTCTCTGAGGATCAGAAAAAAAAAGAATTGTTGCTCTACATAAAGATGGCCTAGACTATGAGAAGATTGTCAAGACCCTGACACTGAGCTGCAGCACGGTGGCCAAGACCATACAGCGGTTTAACAGGACAGGTTCCACTCAGAACAGGCCTCGCCATGGTCGACCAAAGAAGTTGAGTGCAAATACTCAGCATCATATCCAGATGTTGTCTTTGGGAAATAGATGTATGAGTGCTGTCAGCATTGCTGCAGACATTGAAGGGGTGGGGGGTCAGCCTGTCAGTGCTCAGACCATACGCCGCACACTGCATCAAATTGGTTTGCATGGCTGTCGTCCCAGAAGGAAGCCTCTTCTAAAGATGATGCACAAGAAAGCGTGCAAACAGCTTGCTGAAGACAAGCAGACTAAAGGCATGGATTACTGGAACCATGTCCTGTGGTCTGATTAGACCAAGATAAACTTATTTGATTCAGATGGTTTCAAGCGTGTGTGGTGGCAACCAGGTGAGGAGTACAAAGACAAGTGTGCTTTGCTAACAGTCAACCATGGTGGTGGGAGTGTTATGATCTGGGGCTGCATGAGTGCTGCCGGCACTGGGGAGCTACAGTTCATTGAGGGAACCATGAATGCCAACATGTACTGTGACATCCTGAAGCAGAGAATGATCAGTATTCCAGCATGATAACGACCCAAAACACACCTCCAAGATGACCACTGCCTTCTTAAAGAAGCTGGGGTGAAGGTGATGGACTAAACCCTATTGAGCATCTGTGGGTCATCCTCAAACAGAAGGTGGAGGAGCACAATGTCTCGAACATCCACCAGCTCCATGATATCGTCATGGAGGAGTGGAAGAGGACTCCAGTGGCAACCTGCGAAGATCTGGTGAACTCCATGCCCAAGAGGGTTAAGGCAGTGCTGGAAAATAATGGTGGCCACACAAAATATTGGCACTTTGGGCCCAATTTGGACATTTTCAGTTAGGGGTGTACTCACTTTTTTTGCCAGCGGTTTAGACATTAATGTCTGTGTGTTGAGTTATTTTGAGAAGACAGCAAATTTACACTGTTACACAAGCTGTACACTCACTACTTTACATTGTAGCAAAGTGTCATTTCTTCAGTGTTGTCACATGAAAATATATAATCAAATATTTACAAAAATGTGAGGGGTGTACTCACTTTTGTGAAATACTGTATCTTATAATAACAAGGATTCTGTACATCAAATACACACTGTTGGCACTTACACTATTGTCTGTAGAAATGTATTAGATGTAAAACAAGATCATGACAGCTGGGCAACCTGTTAAGCAGCACGTTTTAATTGTCCTGTCCACTGCTCATCCTTCAATGAAAATGTTCACAGATCGAACATGGGCCATTGTGATTCCTTCCCCAACGGGCCTGTAACAGCACTTGCCGCAGTTTTCCGTTTTTGTAGTAATAACTCTGTGGCGCTAAGTGGGGAAGCAAGTATGCTGTTCCACAGTTGTATCCATCATGAAATGCGAGCAAATCAACAAGACATTGGCTTATATATCTGTCAAAGAGCAATCTTTTAAAAGTCATTGACCACTCAAAAGAGGTATTATTTTAAAGAAAAACAAAATGTATGGAGTTGTCAAACTCTAAATTTGCCTCTCCAAACCAAATACAATATTTTACAGCCCAACAGCAAGACCATCACATCACTGCAAATGCAATAACTTCATACAGTATTTCTGAGTGAAGCAAAATTCAAAACACTCCACTGTGAACGTGTCGCAGAGGCATATAAGACATAAGACCCCATTTACACTTGTACTTAGTGCTTACCAATTGTGATCATATCACTCGAGACACGTTAATACTAGTCATGCGACACTAGTCATGTTCCCCCATATAAACACACCCAACAAACATTAGCCAAATTGCTATCCACACAATGATTTAGCCTGTATCAAACCAAAAGTATATCAAAAGTAACAGACCAAACTATAAACAGAACATATATTTAACTATAGAAATGACACCACAAAACTATTTTTCCCCCTTGCATTTGTAAGAAGTCTGAGGAGTCGTCTAAAAGGATCCCTCCAGATCCTACCCTCAGGTTAACTTCCCATGTGCAGGTATGCGTCAGGGTGTCTGGTGAAGACAGCTTCTCTTTCACTACTTGACTTGACTGCACATTAGCTGCTCAGGTATTCACTAAGCAGTGTCTTTTACAAAAGCAGGTGCTTGGAAAAAATGTGTTTACATTGTGAGACCTCTCTCACACCTTATTTTTATACTTTTCATGAGCGGTTTCAAATATTTCAGGGTTAACTATGGTGCAAGAGTGAGAGCATCACTCAGGAATGCTGGAGGACTGTACTCATGGCTTTATCAAATAGAGCAATCTCACTGAACTCTCGTTTCGATAAAAATGTGAGGAAATGCCTTCCTCTGCTTCCAAAAATAAAGTGTTTAGTGATGGGGTTAGACCTCCACAGCTCTACTTAACAAGAATTACATGCAGCAGTTCTGTGAATCCATACATCACATTTGATTAAATTAAAATCTGGTTTCATATCAGTAATCATAATTGGATCCATGATCATGCAGCTGGGGTGGTGGATGCTCATTTATAAATGCTATGCAATGGCTTTATTCTCACATATGGTACAGTGTAGTCTAGATCTTACATAATCTGCTATCATTCCCACTACCTTAAATCAGCCCCTCAGCCAAAATAAACTCGGCTTGATTCAGACCCCAGTAGTACATGAAGAACAACTTATAGTCCAATTTGGTGCTCTAGACAGAGATCCAGTCTGAAATATTGATGGTCATCATCTAAAGTTGCACACAGTTTGAGCTCTCTAAAGCCAGGATTCCTGTGAAAGACTAATGACCTGCTAGCAAAATGCTGCCAATACAAAGTCTACAATGCAATTAAACTCACCGCTGTCTGGCTACCCAGTCATTTCTCTGTTTGCAAACAATCTGCACACTTTTCCTGGTGACAGATTGTGTGTCTCAGGCTTTGATCCTGAAACCGCAAGAAAAATGGTCAGTCTAAATCCCTAGCAATAATATCCGCTATCTGTCTGCAGCAAGGATTTAAGGAATCTCTGTGCTTGAACCTCAGTTATGTGTCACGGCGGAGGTCTAGGGAGGAAGGGCAGTTCTCTTGGCCTGGTGAAATCAGATTAAGTGGAACGGCAGGCCTTCTCTGAGTGTCATGGTATGAAGGAGTGTAAACACAACGTGAATATGAGCCCAAGCTTTGAATGGTCTCATCCATTTTGCAGTTGGGGCAGCGGATCCTCATTTAGCGACAATGTCTAATGGCTTCTTACCCACGCATGGCTCCAATATGTGACAGTTTAGAGCTTGAGTCATCTGCACGCATTTCCACTGCCATAAATCAGCCCTTCAGACAAGGTAAACCCTCTGTACCATTCAGTATGATTGAGACTCAAGCTCTGCTGCATGGAGCGCTGGCCATTCTTTCTTATTTGCAAAATAGGACCTCAGACTAATTTCAAACTTACAAGACAGAGCTAAAGGTCTGTGGATTGTGTCTCAGTTACGGTAGTCGTATCAGTGTAGAAGAGGCTTTATATGGCCTCAGTTCTCAGGCTAGACTCTTCAAAAGACAGTAACCTATGGGACAGATATAGAGAGTAAGCAGGGTCCCTGATAACTAGGCAGGAATGTACTTATAATAACAGCGTGCGTTCTACATTAAACCATGTAAATGAGGTTCATTGAAATGAGGCATCAGAACCCGGGGTAAGCTCAAAAATGAGCTGGGATAAAAAGTGAGAGTGGAAAAGAGAAAGAATGACAGAGAGGGAAAGTAAAACAATAAGCTGAATGTCTTGCCTTTGCGGCTATTAAACAATCCTTTGAAATGAACCTTCTTTATTCCAGGTGCAGGCGTGCTCAGCATTCTTTCATTTGCTGGGGTTTGTGTGTACACATGGTGGTTGGAATGTAAAGGGGGGGGGTTAGAGTTAAAAAAAAAAATCCCTCTCTAAAGAGAGAAAAACACCTCATCCCTGACAATTTGATTAACAGCTGTCTTTCATGCCAAAGTCCCTTTGCTCTAAAAGACTCAGTTTCTGTCGCACACTTCTTAGGTTACTCGGAAATCATAGAGGAGAGAAAGAAAGGAACCTCAGAGAAAGAGAGAGAGAGAGAGAGAGAGAGAGAGAAAGAATGAGAACACTATTTAAATGGTGTTATCTCAGCCTCCCTTTAGGCCTGGCTGGTCCAGCACATTCCAAAAGCTTCACGTCCTTCGCCCACATTATACTCCGCACCCCTGAGCCTTGACTTGCCTTCCCCCATATGGTCATTTTAAGAGTGCTTGATCAGCTCAAGTGAGCAAACATACGGGCCCAAAGCCTAGGGCTGAACATGTCCTATGCCAGGTTTCTTCAAAGACATGCAGACAGGTCACGAACAAGGTATTACATGGAATTATAAGCTTTAAAGGTTCTGTGGGGATAATCAGCAGAAAAAAAGGAGTCCTACAAAGATATCATCCAAGATAGCGAAAACAAAAAGTTATCCAGTTCCAGCTGCCATTGGTAACGTGTGGACTTTCAAAAAGAGAGATATATTTTATAGAGTTTGACTCAAACAGATTCTACATGTCTCAAGGAACTAAACTGGAGGAAAGAACGCCATTCTTCGAAAAGTTATTCCCTCAACTGGTGTTTTGATGACAGTTTTAAAGTAAAGTGCGCTCTCTAACCCATTCAGTGCGTTTACATGGACAACAATAATCCACTATTAACCCGATTAAGACAATACTCTGATTAAGAAACTACCATGTTAACAGCAATTTTTAATGACCTTAATCTAATTAAGGTCATACTCAAAAGTATTAAGACAGGTGGAGTACTCCTGTTTTAGTCACATTATCGACATGTATTACAGACATGTAAATACCTTAATCACATTATTAACGTGGTGTGAGAGTTTTCACTGCATTTTGTGACAGGACATGATCACACACAGCAGTGCTCAACATTTTAAGGTGAACAAGAGAGTTTGACCGCATCCCAAACCGCATACTTTCCTACTATAGTCCTGTAGTGGGGAAAAATACATCTCGGCTACTATATAGATGTTAAGTACGCGGTTTGGGACGAAGCCCACAGCTTCAAGCAATTGTTTATTAGCACGTACAGCATGACAAATCATTATTCGTAAAAAAATTCAATAAAAAACACCCAAAACTGTATACGGTACCATAACAAATACGAACTGTATGTTGATGCGTGAAATTCTGGAGGGACGTCAGACGGCGTGGTGTGGTGATGTAATGACGTATACCGGTTAAACTAATTATGATCTATAACATTTAAAACGGGAACATGACCGGAGTATTCTAAAAGCGACTCATGTAAACACCTTAATCACTTTATTATCTTAATCAGAGTAAGGTCAATAATTAGATTACTGCTGTCCATGTAAACGTAGTTAATGTTCCAAAATCCTATAAAAGTGTTCACTTGGGGTTATATCTGGCGAGTGGGAATCAAACCATTTAGTGAGCCCCTGTACATGGGGGCAGGATCATCTGCAAGGACCACACCCATCAAGACTGAAATATTTCATCAAAGGTTAAATGTTGTCAGTTAGAAAAACTTTACTTATTTGCAGTGATTTTTTCCTTTAAGGGAACAAGTAGACCAAACCCATGCCAGCAAACTGTCACCACAGAAAAACAGATTTTCCATTAATTCTCCACTTGTCTGCATATATAATTCCTTTAATATTTATGAGGCAGAAAGGTGTGCTGTGGAAGAAATAAAGTGGCCCTGCACTTCACTGTCTAGTTGTCTAGATTAAGTGACATCTAATCAGCATATCCAATCAGACATAACTTATTTTTATAAACATGTACCATTTTGACAAGGGCCTGATGATAATTGGCCTACCATTAGCAGCTACATGATAATTAAGCCTGCACAAAGGGGTCCAGTTTAAAGCAGTTATACAGCTCCAAATTAGTCCCTGTGTACAAAGACACTAGGGCAAACATTTTGCATTTGCATTCTGTGTTTCATTGTTTCTAAAATTGGGGTGTCATGACCATTCAAATCAATAATCTATAACATTTGATAGAAATGTATAATAATTTGTATCTAATAATGAATTACAATTATTATAATTATAATAATTGTTGCTTATAAATATTGTAATTAAAATAATTGGTATCTTTTAATCTAATAGCACAATTTATGCAACTAAAACTTTAACAGAACCAATGCATAACTATTCTCCATCTTTATATTAAATAATTAGTTTCTCATGCTTGGCTTACTTCAGTTTGCTAGTAGCAATCCAAGGAAATACGGAAACTATGAAATAGCGGTGAACTAAAATCACATGTACACCCAACTACCCATTTTTGACTTACTTAACTGAAAATACCGATTAAAATGTATTCTAGTGCAATACTGCAATTGACTGGCATCAAATCCAGGGTGTATTCCTGCCTCAGTATTCTGTGTAGACTCTGCATCCACCATGACCCTGAAAAATGAATGAGTGATTCTAGAGCAATATATCGTCAATGTGCCACTTAAAAAGCATAACCTTCATGACATTTAATTTTCTACATAAAACCTGCAGCTACAGTACAATAAAAGCTGTAGGTCATAGAGGGCATGCTAGTTATTAGTTAGCTGATAACATTTTAACATTGACATGCTGGTGCAAGCCCACAGAAAAGTTCAGCATTCCATTCTAATGGATAAAGATTCAATCATTCGCTTTGAGTAAGTACTTTAACCTGGTCAGGGTCACAGTAAATCTGGAGCAAATCCCATACTCATGTTGATGGGACACCAATCCATCACAGAGCACTGTATTCACACACACGTTAAGACCTAGGGACAATTTAGTGTAACAAATGAAGAGATGAACCTAGACATGGGGAAAATATGCTACACTCCACACAGACAGTGAACTGATCTCAGTATTGAATTAGGCACTTTGGCAATGCTACAGTACCTGCTGCACAACCACAAATGGATATACACATTTATGACTTATGCATAAGGTTGTCAAAACCTTATGCATAAACTTTTACCGCGGTTGACAGGGCTTCCTCAAAGGGCATTAGACATGCATATATCCACCTAAGAGTACACTCCCTATGAGCACTTGTGAATTAAGATTCTCCTTTAAAGCTACTCACTTACAGTTAAGGTAACAGTTCAGGGATGTCCACCTTATTTTATTGAACAGGTCAGACTGAAATACAGCCAGTGCTTGGACCGACACATAAATTCTGCCACTGGGTTAATCTTCTTTCTTTCAATCTTTCTATAGACAGGTATGGCCACACCCAGCGTATAGAAAATGATGATGATAAAAAAAAATAAAAAAAATTTAAATAAAAAAAAAAAAAACCACAATTTCAGCTTCAAAAGACAACTGTAAAGACCTTCTGGTAGCTTTTCATGAGGCCATACACCAGGTGAAGAACATAAAACATTTGATGGGTGGCAGTTTTATGAGAGTCTGATCCTAAAGTATGGTTTTATGATATTGTTAATTCTCAGAATACTTCACCTCCTCTGACACATACAGCAAAAGGCTCAACATGGTCAGAAAACACCGCTGTTGAATACTTTTAAGCTCAGAAAGAACTACCAGGCTATATAAAGTCAGCTGCTATTACAGAACCAAAGTAATTGCTTGATAAATAGCCCATGATGTGCTATTTATGAGGGTTAATGTTTTATAGACGTGTTTGTTAAGCCTGTGAATGAGGAAGCCTGATATAACATTAGAGCAGAGGTCGAAGAAGTAAAATGTGCCATTATTTTTAATAAATGACCCAAATAATTACAAACAATTACTTCAGTAAGTGTCTAGGGAAACCGCTACCTAAGTACCATGCTAAAATTTTAACTAGCCTATAATTTTAGTCTGCCACAGACAAAATAAACAAGTCACTATACATATATGTGTCATATTAACCACAAAAAGTAAAATGTAAAAAAAAAATAATTATATAAAACACAGTTTTTATTCAATTACCAGCAGAAAAATCTCAAGCCTCATCTTATTCACTACATATGCACACTACATGGTGCAATGTTACACAATCTAGCACTATAAACTTGACAGAATATAAAATTCAACTACAGAAAAAAAGGTAGTGAGTAGAATAACAAAATGCAATATATTAAATCGTATGTTTAGTCTTTATAAATGTACTTCAGTGAGAGTAAAACTATTCCATTACAACACCTACATTACAATTTAATTCAAGAGATTACTGTACTAAAAGTCACAGGGTAAAAGAAGCATCTTACTAATCATGTCTTACTATTAGGCATCTTGAAACAACTCCTAAAATCCATAGCATTCTTCTAAAGCATTCCTTTAATTGGTAGTGATACATTTTCCCACAGCATATCACTAACTGATAATGACGATGTTACATAAAAAGGAAGGAACCATTCTCTTTTTACTTTTACAGTCACATTTGCATAACACCTCACTCCCTTGACACAAACGGGCAAAACGTTCGTTTATCCAGAACTGAGGAGCAACCAATGCCCATATTTGCACATCTGACACAAAGAAATTCCAACTATGTCTTGCTACGGCATAAATTTTTTTTTTTTTTTTTTTTTAAATGGTACGGGACACAATTTGAGTGGAATCAAAAGACCAGGAAAAAGGACAGGCCCTTCCTGTGTCTTAATCAACGCCTGAGTCATGACATGCTGAAGATCAGGAGATAAACATTCCTCCAAGTGTGCCATTACATCACTCAGGCTGCAGTCTAGAACTGCTCTACGTGACTTTCCACACCAGAGTGATTGGCATATACATCCCAGACATCTTTCCTATGATCAACACATGGATAATTCTGCTACAGAAAGAGGTTTTGTGATAAAGCAAGTTCTCTGTGGGCTCATTTTATCAAGATGCTAAGAGAACAGAGAGGTTATGTGGGTACTGGGGGGGGGGGGGGGGGTAAATAAAATCTCCCCTTGCATTTTAATCTTTAGTTTCCTGCCTTCCCCTTATTCTTATCTCAGTACAGAGCAATGCCCCCCTGTTTACTGTGTCCCAGACCCTGTCTATAAATGAACTAGCATGATATAAAAACAGCATCTGGCTTGGCCCCAAGGACTCAGGCCCACATACTTCCCAGTTTTTAGATTAAATAGCTCCTTTCTCTGAAGTAGTTCCAGGAGCTAATGGCTTTTGTTGCTGGAAATAATCCACACATCCTCTCCCACATCCTGGGGGAATGGCATCTCAAAGCAGCCCTCTCCCGCTCCCAGCCCAAATTTGTTGACCACTCTACTTCCTCAGATTTGCTTCGACCTGGCTTTTCAAAATAAGACCTGGAGAACTGTACCATTCCCAGAGGAGGTTTCTCTCACTAACAGAATTACTACTGTCATCTAGTGTCTGTTAGTAAATCCAGGTTATAATAAACTGTGAGGTGACTAATAGAAGATAAATTAGCTCCAGACGTCACCTCAGAGAACTGTGGAGTTTCATGCTTAATCCTGGGTCAAGGCAAACAAAGCAAGGAAAATTTGGAAAAGCAAACCAGTGGCAGAATGACCACCCTGTAGCTTATATACCTACTACTATTCAGAATGCGACAATTTATCTCTGGTAAATGACTGGAACCTGCCGAAGGCAGTATGTAATGACTTAATTTCCTGTGGAACATATAGTCCTGGCCAGAGAGATGGTGGGAAGCACAAGAACACACCTACGACCACCCAAGTGTATGTTTAGTCAACTTGCAGCTAAACAGCCTCCCTTCTTGCTTATTTTTCAGGATATGAGTCATTGCAAATTATAAGACGTGTCACTTTGTTAAATTAGAGCCTTTACTTAGCTTACTTTTTATTTAGTTTATTAAAATAGGCAAAGCTTAAGAAAACATGTAATATACTATAAACAAGAATACAGTAAAATAATCTCTGCTCATTTTGCCAGTTGTTCTATCAAAAACCTCCCCTATAAAGACTAAACAAAAAGGGTAAGTGTGTTTGTAAACCACCTAAAATAGTGTCTGGTACAACATGTTACATAGTTCTTCGCTGACTGTCAAAGGAACTGAGACAATGCTAGGTGCATTAACGTTCCTTTCAGATCCGTGTCCCAGCTTACAGTGGAAAATACCAGAAACACAATGCAGAGTAAACATGGAAAGTATGCACAAAAGACAACATGGATTACTGCTGACTGGGAATGACGTTTGTGATGATTATCTTTTTAATGTTATTTGGTTTCACAGGAAACACATGATCCTGGCAATTACGTTGTTTTTACACACGATGTAGAATGTATAATAAAAGACACAAAATGTGTTGCAAGACACCAAATAGGCCTACCTGGCCATGCCTAGACTGGAGAACCCTGGAGGAACAATGAGCACATCCAGGCGTGAGAATGGGTGGATGCCTAGTACAGAGTGAGCAGCAGCCAAACAGAACGGCAAAAGAGGTAGGAGTGTGGACTCAGCCTTGTGCAGGTGGCAGGACGGGGTAAGAACCCGGTGGGGTATGACCACCTGGGCAATAGAAGCTTTGTGCATGAAACGACACGGGTAATCTGCGTGGGTGCAAAACGTCTTCTCATCTTCCTCCTTGTATTGTTTGCTTTGGTTTTTACAGATTTGGTTCTCAGGCCAACTTCCTGGATAATCAATGTTTCTGCTGTAATACACAAGCGTCAAAGGTTTCAGAACAACACAAACAACTTACCATTATGTGCCAAAGCGAGAGAAATAACTCACCGGTCTGATTTTGCACAAGGCTCCTCACTTTTCCCCTCTTCATGGTTGTGAGGCAATGACTTGGCTTCCTGCCACTTACCAACTGCTATAGTAAAAGTCGAAGCAGGCATTGGCATAGTAACATAATAATCCCATTGTAAGAAACCTGATAAATAGAGAAGAAATAGCTGTAATCCAGGAAACATGATTTTGAGAAGTAATTTAAGCTCACAACACAAATCAGTGCTTTTTATCAGACCTGTCACATCAGGAACAGGAGCAGCCTGATTCTCACCACTCATCAGAACCACATATTCACATGGAGCTTTTACAAGGGCTCGCCATGTAGACATTGCAACAGGTGGTTCTTGGCAGGGGAAGAGAGCCCTGTTATTTATTGGTGAGCCCATGGTGTAAACACAGCACCTAAACATATAAGAAAAGAATAGAACAACATTAAAGCTTGTATTTATTCCTATCTAACTCACTATAAATGTAAAATGATATTTCTGTAAAGCTGCTTTGAGACAATGTACCATTGTAAGAAGCGCTATACAAATTGATAAATTATTATTATTATTATTATTATTATTATTATTATTATTATTATTATTATTTGAGCTGTTACCATGGCAACAAGGTTAAAAAAAATCATCATACTGGCATCACATTTTTCTGATTGTAGTTATGGACAAAATTTATCACATTCATCAGACTAACAGATTATATGTTTTTAAGTCGTTTTTGAGAAAATGTTACCTAACATGGTTTCTACAGTTCATTGACAAAAACTCTTCTTTTTTTGAGAGAATTAGAATTGTAGATTTTATCTGTCATGCAAGAGCTTCTTTTAAATAACTCCCTGTGATTGACCTATTAACATACAACACAACCTGCACTGACCCAAGCTGCTTCCCAACCCACATAGCACAGGTCAAGTTATACGCCTTTAATCATGTAACAAATCAGAATATCTACGCTCTGGTCTTAAAGAGTAACCGGTTACAAAAGAGTATTAGCTAACTAATGAATATTAATTAAAAACATAGTGCATGTGCTTTAAGAATATTAATGAGTAGTTGGTGTTGTCGAAAAAAACCCTGAGATCTCCCCAAGTCAATCCTGAGCTACTATTTATGACGAGTTTTACATGATATCCCCATGCCCATGTGGGTTTCCTCCAAGTTCTCCAGTTTTCATTCCCCTCCCAAAAACATAACAGTTGGTGGGCTGGCTATGTTAAATTGCTCTAGGAGCGAATGAGTGTGAATGTGTGCGTACAGTGCACTGAGATCAATTAGTGTCTCATCCAGGGTTTTTTTCTATCTTTTGTTCAAAGTTACCAAGAAAACTCTTTGGATCCACTCTGGCCCTGACTAGAATAACGCAATTAGTAAAGTGGAATGAATGATTATTAGTGTAAAAACAACATGTTTCAAAAGATATCCATCCATCGCTTATCCTACACAGGGTCATGGGGGAGCCTGGAGCCTATCCCAGGGGACTCGGAACATAAGGCAGAGGACACCATGGACAGGGTGCCAACCCATCATAGAGCACAACTGCACACACATTCATACACCATAGACAATTTAAATATGCCAATCAGCCTACAATCCATGTCTTTTGACTGGGGGAGGAAACAGGAGTGCCCGGAGGAAACCCCTGAAGCATGGGGAGAACATGCAAACTCCACACACACAGGGTGGAGGCAGGAATCGAACCCCCAACCCCTGAGGGGTGAGGCAAGCGTGCTAACTACTAAGCCACTGTGTCTCACCTGTTTCAAAAACACTCAGGGAAAAAAATTCAAGAGGCCCATTAAATAATCAGTGTGGATTTTAGTTTTTAAGCCATATCATGCAGCTGCTACTGTTCTGAAAAACATGGTGGAGTAAACAGTAAAAATATTACAACACTTAGTAATCAGAACTAAAGATGATTCAGAAGTATTGATAAAACAAAAATCATTTTGGTACACTAAATTCAGCCATATGTGCCAATTTGCATTTTTTGACATTATTAAAATGTGTATGCTTACCCGCCATCCTGGTCCTTGGTCCACCTCACAGAGCCTCCTATGGGGTTTGTCTTGTACCAGATCCTGAGTGCGCGAGGGAACGCATGAGATGATTGAATCCCCTTCTTCCTGATTTGAAGACTCCACTGGTCCATGTGAAACAATAAAGGCTCAGTTGGACTGGCAGCATGGGCACAGCTGCACTGGAGATACAGATCCTGCTGCTGTCTCCATCTGGCTGAAGGAATAGAGATGAGACTCTGCACTAAACTAAATGATGCATCCTGAGTGGAATCCAGAGCCACCTGGTCAAGCTTCCTGAGTTCAGAAACTGTACATATATCCACTTCTTCCACCGTGGACACTGACAGGTCACAACAGTCTAAAATCAAGGTGAAGTCTTTACTCATATCATCCCATGACATGTTACTTGAATCATTTTGGCTTCCCTGTGAGACCATCATTTCAGGTGCATGTGCAGCACTTCTAAAGTCTCTGGCTTTTTCACCATCATGAACATATGGAGAGTTTAGCTCACTGTTGTGTGATGAGGACACCACGTTTAACTCCTCGGTCTTATTGGGTCCTTCACAAGGCTCTAGGAACAGGACAATACTGCCTCCAATTACCTCTGTCTGAAAGTCAACACTGAGATTCAGCACATAGTGTCTGACCAGCATGTGATTCGTGTTAGCTCTCAAAGGCAGGTCGTCCTTATTGGTCTCCAGATCATGCTGCTCATTAGACTCCATCTTTCAACATACATATCATTTTATTGGTCAGGATAACGCCTCAATACTCACTCATTATTTATATTAATATCTCCATGCCTTGAGTAATCAATCTGAAAATGAAGAAATAAGAGTCATAAATTTACTATATTTATATGACCAACTATATGGCCAAAATCATTTGGACATCTGACATTCATATCCATATACTAGCCTTCCGCAAACTGTTGTCGCAAAGTTTAATGCACACATTTGTCTACAATGACTTTGTATACTGTAGCCTTAAGAAGTCCTAAGGTTCCAAAGCTGTTTCATCATGACAATGCCCTTGTGCACAACACGAGGTGCATGCAGATGGTTTGTCAAGGTTGAAGTGGAAGAACTCGAGTGCCCTGCACTTCAACCCCACTGAACACCTTTGGGATGAACTGGAATGCCGACTGTGCACCAGGCCTCCTTGCCTGGCATCAGTGCTTGACATCACTGATGTTCTTGTAGCTGAATGAGCAAATTCCCACAGCCACGCTCCAAAATCTTGCTGAAAGCCTTCCCAGAAAAGTGGAGGTTGTTATAACAGCAAAGGGGGGATGAACTCTGTGTTAATGCTCATGGGTTTGGAATGGGTACAGTCAGGAGTTCAGATACTCTTGGCAATACAGTGTAGTACATGATTGCTCATGTTTCATGTATGAAGTTCCAAAATGCACACTAAACAGTGTGAGAGCAGTGGATGTTTTATCTGAATTATTCCTACAGAAAAAAAAATGTAAGGGTGGGGGGTGCAGTTAGCTGGCTAGCAACAAGTCTAGCAACTTTCTGAGCAGATATTAAGAGACTGCCCTGCATTCAATAACGTTTTCCAGCTCACATCACCGCTGCTGGTTATACGAGCTCAGAGAGCTGGTCTGGTCAACTCACTTCCGGTGTATAAAGCCTGACTGAGCTGTGCTTGCGCAAGCCTATCTTCCCAATGACCGATCACTGATCACCATTGTTTGTCACACCCTCAGACTTCTCCATTTTCTACTATTCCATCCATAACCATTTCCTTTATGTTTTTGTCTGCATATCTTGTAAATAACCAAATTCTTTTTTATGTAAATAGTTTGTGACAAAAGACTTCTTGGTTCTATAAGAAGTCATTGTAATCTATTATGCAACAGCGCTGTTGATTTCTTAAAATGGCACACTTATATAGCGCTTTCATTCAAAGCGCTTTATACTGTGTCTCATTCACCCATTCACACACCAACGGTAGCAGAGCTGCCATGCAAGGCGCTAACTTGCCATCAGGGGCAACTTAGGGTTCAGTGTCTTGCCCAAGAATACTTCGGTATGTGGAGTCACATGGACCGGGAATCAAACCGCCAACCCTACAATTAGTGGACAACCCGCTCTACCGACTGAGCCACAGCCGCCCATTTCTTGATTCTGATTGGTCCGTAGGCGTTGCTTAATGCTCTATAACAGCACAGCTCTACCAGCTGTGATTCAAATCTCAGGTTTATATTAAATGCACTCATTCTAATGGATCATAATATACATAATTTCATATAACTAGCATTCACAGAGACCTGTATGGTGGACATTATAGGGACTCTAAGGCTAATAATAAACATTTTAAAAATGCATTGTTATTTAACAAAGAACTACACATGATCACTGATATGGAAGGACTTTTGGGTGTCACTCCTTAATAACAGTCAGTAAGAAATTTCCACCATGGGATAGTATTCAGGACAGAGGATTTTACACTTGCAGGTCCTCTTGGTTACAAAACAAGCTGTGTTCATATTAATTTGAACAGAAGGGGGAAAAAGAGGTCTGATGAGAGGATGGCTGTTTATAGCTACTATAATGCAAGTGATAACATGAACTAATATCCCTGTTGGAAAAAACCGAATAGAAACAGATTTTGAAATGGTTTTAATTGTTAAAATGGAAATTATATTAGTTTTAATGGAAAAAGTAATGGTCCCTTATGGTGTTCTCTATTGGTAATTTTTTGCCTTCTATTGGTGACATGTTATGTCTAGTGGATACCATTTAAAACCATTACCATTATTGGTTCTTATAGTTAGCTGATGGTTTGTAGTGGAAACCATTCGAATTTCTGTGATTGGGTTTTTTCCACCAGGAATGTCTCGTGGTGCTTCCACAACATTAAATATAACTATAAATGGTCACACAAAAAAAGCATTACGTGTCGTTGAGTTATACATTTAAAATCGCAATCGCTGTCAAAGATTTAGCAAAGCTGTTGGTAATACTGTATCACAGCACTCTACACAACACTCTGTGACAACTCGGTCCCTTGAATGTACCCTGCAGAACTCGAGTATCATTAGCCTGCGTTTAGCCTTTTTTCAAAAGCCTGCACTCGTTTAGATCATGTTGCTAACTCATTATATCAGGCGGAAATGACAAACAGTGTAGACAGCAACAAAGTAAAGGTCTGAAAGAGTTTGTTGTATAGTGCACCACGTTACTGCTTCTACAAACCTGAGACACGCAATGACTGGTGTTCTTTTCCCCAACAGCAATCCGGTCAATAATATCCCGCCTCATGCGCTAGGATTTGACGTTCATGTCATATGCTGTGTGTCTAATTGGATGAATTCCTTTTGAGTACGAGCTATTCAGCCAATCCCAGCGCAGAAGTCGGAATTTGTAGGAATACGGGTGGAGAGAGAAAGTAACAACACCGGACTACCAACAGAAGGAAGCGGCGCACATGGTGTCGCATGTTAAAATACGTCATGTATCGCGCCAGAAAGTAGAGACTTGTCTGAAAGTCGTATTTAAAATGTTCTCTTACCCCCCAAAATACAAAAGAAACACGCTTCAAAGTGACAAATACCATTGTAATAAATTCCTAAATCAAAAATTTAATCTAGTCATTTCTGTAATTGCGCTGTGGAAGATACAACATATTTTTCATGCAATTCTTCACATGCCTTTTGGAGAACTTTACAGAACCCCTTGATAGAAAAAAAGATGTGTCTGCAGATACTTTTACTTTCACCTTAGAGAATATAATGCACGATATATCCAAAGACTGCTGTGTTCTGTTTAATATGATTAATAACTATATTAGGGTATAAAGGGTAAAAATAATTAGGGTGACCATACTTCCTGTTTCCTCCCGGACATGTCCTCTTTTTCAGACCTTAAAAAAAAGCATCCGGCCGGGATTTCTAAATTTGAGAAAATGTCACAGCTTTAGTTTCTATTGATATTCCTGTTGAATAAATGATTGAAAAAGCAAATTCATCAATTTCTATTGGATGCATTTATTTTTTCACATGACTGTAACTATAAGTCCTCTCCGATAAAGTGGAGTCATGAACAGTGATCTTTGTTGATGCAAGAGAGGCCTGTAGGTCCTTTGATGTTGTCCTTGGCTCTTCTGTGACTTGCTGGATGAGTAGTTGCTGTGTTCTTGGAGGAATTTTAGACGGTCGGACACTTCTGGGAAGGTTCACTAATGTACTGAGTTTTTCCGTTTGGAAATAATGGCTCTCACTGTGGAGTCCCAGAGACTTTGAAATAGCTTTGTAACTCTTCCCATACTGATGTATTTCAATCACCTTCTTCCTCACCATTTCTGGAATTTCTTTCAACTTTGACAGTGTGTGTTACTGGGTCAGACCTTTTCACCAACTTCATGCTGTTGGAAAAGTTCTATTTAAGCGTTGATTTGATTGAAAAGGGTTTGCAGTAATCAGGCCTGATTGTGTCTAGTTTTACAGTGAGGTTTCCAGCAGGGATCTTGCCAAGACATTTTATATGCATTTTATTTCTTTTTCCTTTAATTTGCCATCCCATCCTTACATAACTTCAGATGGAACAGATGACACAGCTTCAACAGTTACAGTTTTTATTGAGTGCTTTGGAATATTATAATATAAAAAAAATTTACATCCACATTGTGCTGGAGAAACACACTATAGACCAAACAGTTCTCACAGTGTTAAGAGCAGCAACAGGTGTAACAGAAAGGAGGATGATGATTTTCTAAATAAAGTGTAAACTACAATCGGCAGTGTTAGAGATGACTAATTGGCAAATTTTTCAGAAGTGATAAAAATAAAAACTTCCAACTAAAGTGTTCCTGAACAAATTAAATGTCCACTTAATGAAAATACAGAAAATAGACATGTTGGGGGGGGCGGGGGAACAATAATTCCATGCACAAACCTATTGTGCTTTTATCGCTCTCTCTATAATTATATATATATATATATATATAAATAAAAGAAACTTTTCAGTTATGATATTGACAGATTCCAAAAGGGTTAGGTAATGAGAACATGTGAATTGGCACACTACAGCAATTGCTGATCGTAGCAGTGAAAATCAAAACTACAACTTCCTATAAATAAAGTAAACCATATTTACATCGATTTAGTATATCTCTGCTAAAAATATATATATATATATTTTTTATTGTTGCAGCAAAAGCATAAAGAATAAAGAATCCATGTTGAATGTAACCAGGGGCAGTTTGTAAATCTTGTATCAACATGATTTTCATGAGCAGTTCTTTCATTAAAATCCAGATAAATGAAGAGAACTTGCACAAATAATTATTTAAGGATTTCAGTTCATCTACTTTAAATGTTAAAAAAAAAAATTCTGAGATTTCCAACACTGCTAAAAGTTCTGTTTCTGTGCAGTGTCATGTACACAAAATTCCAGGCATTTTACTGCATTGGCTCAGCGCTCAACCATCATGAGAAATTCCTCTTGTCCGTTCCATTGGGTGTTGAGTGTGCAGCAGAATGCACGCAGCTTGGAGGATACGCACATCTTACCGCAGGAGGGTTTTATTCAAGTCATAGGCCTTTCTTTCCTGGGGTTATGTAATATGCCTCTGGTTAGCCCCCCTTCATTTCTCTTGAATGTGGACAGTCTGCTTGCACTGTCAGTATCTTTTTATTTTTATATTCACATTTTACTGCACTAGCCAAGAGATCCTTGTATATCATGTAGATTTTTGTATACAGGTTTATTTGCACTGTTTGAGTGGTAGTTCACCCAAAGTTATTTTTCTATACAGTCATTGGAGTTCGCCCTCCTTCAACTCTATGTTTTTATTTATCAGCACCTAAATAACAATTGTGTGGTCCTCACCAACTTCTATCAAGTTATTGTTGCTAAAAGTGGTTCTATATTTTATTGAATTTTAGGCCATACATATTTTTTCCCACCTGGTTTCTGAATGTTGGTTTCCCTTTTGTGGAAAAAAATTACTACATGTTGAAATCTGTTGTGTTTTTTTTTTTTTGTTGTCGTCACCTGAGGTCCTTCGGTTGTTTATAGAAGGTTAGTGGTTACACAATTGATTAATTGAAAACACAATTGAAGTACATTCTTTTTTTCAGCATGACTGTATGTTTGATCTCATCATGATTCAAATCCAATTTCTGTAACACAAACTTTCCATTAGGCACCAGTAAAGTATTTTATCTACAATGCTGTAAGTGTAATAACAGAAATTATGCTGGAATGTTTTAAAGTAAAGACAGATTATTGAAAAGTATGATACTGTTATATAACTTGCTGAATTCATCAACAATAGGTGGTATGGTGTTTTCCCAGCCTATCAAGTTTAATATTTAAACTTGACTCCAAATTTGTTGTTATTTATTTATTTTTAAAGAACCTACCAAAGCCTACCAGCTAAAATGATACCCAATAGTTTTTAGTAGGACAACAGCACATAAAGACAAATGTAGGAGGCAATAAAACAACGTACTGAAATATGTCAACATGCATTAACCCTTTGACAATTTGAACATAAACTAATATTTAATACTGTGAATGAAACCCTGCTCAAGGCATCAAGTCACCAGTGGAGCTGCTCTTCCACTCCCTCTCCTCTCCTCCATTCTCATGACATCATGAACTGTCCTCCGGAATCCGCCGGAAGCTGTGTCGTTTGATGGAGTCCCTGTTCCAAACGACACAGAAAAGCGGTTTGAAGAAGACAAATATTTCAAATGTTCAAAGGGCAGCTAAGACTCACAACAGATTACAAGCTGTAACTTAAGTGACAATGAAATTAAGTCGCATTAAGATCAGCATTATACTACTACTACATCTGTGTGACCCGTGTGCGAGTAAAACCATTAAGCTACAGCAGGTTAAAAGTGAAAGTACAATGTATGTGTGGATCAGGACTGGGATTCCCGCAGAACCCAAACAGAAAATGTTTTGACATTTTTCCTTCATGCAGATAGGAGTGAGCATTTAGTAATGGAGATGGTGGGACAAAGGAAAGTAGCACATGACCAATGTGTTATAATAATATTCCTGAAATATTTGAGGGGGGGGTTCTTCCAGAAAATATAAAAATGGTCCACTCTCTTTTTCTATCAGTTCGCGCTTCTCATATACAGACACAGACATTAAAAACCGATGGTTTTTGCGAATTCACAGGACAATATTAATCTCTGTAAAGTAAACATGAAGTGAAATTAACCGCAACTAGAACGCATTCATATCTTTCACATCCTGTGTCCTGAATTCTTCAGTAAAAAAAATTCTGTCAGGTGAATTTTATTTGCGTGCAATCTGACTGCTGCTTTAGCTGAGAAAGCAGAAACGTCCATGTTTTCAGGTGTCTTCTGTAGCACCATAGCAAGGGAAGTCCCCATGAAATCAAAATTGAAGTTGTCAATTTTAGTATGAATATGTTAGCTTTAAAATTATCTAAAAGCTAGTGTGCTCCAAAACAATGACAAAATTCGCATTTAGAAGATTCGCATTCAAAATGTACGGTTTCTCTCTACCACCAATACTGATCAAGGGTTTCGATAACGTCACTCTGCACTTCGGGTTCTCATCAGATTTTCTGACCAATCCAATGCTCTCTATGCAATCCAATGCTTCTTTTTCAAAAAAAAAAAAAAGTAAGCTGTTTGTGTTTGTTTTCGACTACTGTCTGAACAAGTTTCATGATTTGCTCGATTGCACATAAGAGAGCAGATGCCGTACCTGTTCTCGAAACGGGGTTTGATGATGGGCTTGTAGAGCTCAGGGATCTTCCTTTCCAGCATAGGCCTCAGGTTCTCCCTCAGCTTATTGTAGTTCTTCTTCAGTTCCTGCTGATACTCTCGCTGGTCTGGTGTGATCAGGTGCTTGTTCTTCTCGACTGCCTCCCCACACCTGCACATATACATTTACAGTGAGCTTCACGTGGAGGACATGGTGTATGGGTGGACTAATCACTAGCAGATTTTGTGTCTGGCTTATTCATTTTATTATTCGGTTTCCCAGCGGACAAGTAGGTTTAACGAAAAAGAAAAATCCTACTCCTTACTGACTGTCACAAAACAAATGTTTTCATTTGTTATGTATATTATACATAATATACACAGCTTCATGGCGGTGTGGTGCACCTCAATTTTGTAACCATAGCACATACTTCCAAATCCCACCCCACATTAATACTAGCTATCCTAATACTACTATTAATTAACATGCACTCATAACAGGCGATCTTTTCAGAATCGGTTGTGCTGAAAACAAGCAAAATAAAGTGCAGCGTAAAGCTGTCTCCTGATGACAACACGTGGTCATCTCACAGATGCCAGGATAGAACACCACATCCATCTATACCACTTATCCTACACAGGGTTGTGGGGGAGCCTGGAGCCTATCCATGGGTACTCGGGGGACAAGGCGAGGAACACCAAGCAAGGGCACACACTAACACACTAATTTGGAAATACCAATCAGCCTACAACACATGTCTTTGGAAACCGGCATAACCTAGGAAACCCCCAAAGCATGGGGGAGAACATGCAAACACTGCGCACACAGGGCGTAGACGTGGGATTTGTACCCCCAACCCTGAAGACAAGCGTGCCAACCACTAATCCACCATGCCTCCCTGGAACACCACATCTAATAGCTGAAATGTTGGCCAAAGATTTGCTGTATTTTTTCCCCCAGGCCACGAACACAATGTGTTACGTAATCATACACTGAATCTTTAATTTGTTTCCTTTACCCTGTGTTAATGCACTTAACTATCTCACTAGCTCACCATATGCTATTATATTTGACTAGCTTTTACTAGCTACCACATTTTAGCCTAGGCTTTTGCATAACAGAAACACAGGACTAGGCGGCACACTGATGCTTCTACTCATCTGTTGAGCTAGCTGATGGATTTATGGATTTGTCCACCCCTGTGGTTATCTCCTGGTTAAAAATAATAAGGGTTAAAAATAATCGAAGGCTGTAAAACCTCCTCTGGGAAAAGGGGAGTGTCTGAATTTTTTTATTGTGGTCCTGGAGTTCTTTTTCGTCGCTGTAGAAGAGGAAAAACGACTGACGCGAAAGCCACTTAAAACACTGGAGCAACTAAGAGAACTTTACACATACTGCATTCATATTTGGAAAATATGCTAAATTAATGGCAGCACATTTACTCCTCTTTTATACAAGTATCTGTATTTGAAGCACAGGAAATTTGAAAGTGGAAAATAAAGAGAGAGAGAAAAAAACAATTCAAATGTAATAGCATACAGACCACCTGAGCACAAAGTAATCTTGTCCAGCCTCACAAAGATCGAATGTGAAAAATGCTCGCTTTGATGTTGTGGTTAAAACCTGGGGTGAAATGTTACATTTTAAACCAGTGTGGTTGATTGCTTATCGAAGATCCTTTTAAATCCCCATGAATACAACTTGTGTACTGCGAACACTACAGAAAGGAGCTGTTCCCTAATCTCTACTATCACTCAGCAATGTGTTTTACACACACAGACACACACCCTGCTCCAGCCAGTGTTGAAGCAAGTCATAACATTCACTGGATAATGTGCTTTAGAATATGTCATGCCAGCTTATATGGATTATAGAAGAAAAGAAACATTTAGAAATTACAGTAAATATTTGTCAGAATTTTGGCAGCAATTAAGGCATGAGTTTTGACATGTGTCCAGAATAAAAGCCACTTTCAGAAACCAAAGTAAAACATTGCCTCAGAAGTTCCATATGTCCATACAATTTTTTCTCTCTAAATCCTGCATTCCGACATCCATTTATTTAGTTTCTATTTAGGCATGTTAAAGATTTTTTAAAAATCAGAAGCAGCTGAATACCATTACACTTTGGCCTGCCCCTTTCTTTGCAAATATAAAGTAAATGGGAATAAAATACATTTATAAAAAAGGGTCTTTGGTAGCACTTCCAGCCATTTTAAGAAATGTCCATGAGGAAAAACAATGGCACTCTGTTATTTAGATGCTTAGTGCTCAGTGGAAGCAACATTTCTACATCGCTTTTTTACTAGGGAAAGGTCTAAGTTGCTGAAAAAAGTCATTCCCTCTGAAAAAAAGGAAAAAAAAAAGCTGCTCTTTCTTAAGAGATCTTAAATGCCACACTCACCGTAGGATGAACTCTTTGAAACACAGGCGCAGTTTGTTGTGATGACGGTAGAGTTTGGGGTCTGCTGGGATTTCATTCAAAAAGACCTGGGCTACCTCTAATGGTCCCTGAAGAAACAAAAAGGGAGGGAGGGGATGGGGGAAAAAAAAAAGAAAAGAGGTTTCTCTCCTGAACTCAGCACTGACAGAGAAAATGAATGCTTCGCACATTGGAGGCCACGAGGTAAAGTCAACACATAAGGGAAAAGCATGAATAGGCCTTTGTCTGAGAGATGCGGCTGCGCAGCCCAGTACTGGAGCGATTGCCATACGTTTCCTGTGTTGTCCCTCCAACTGGCGTTTATCATATAACCGCAGCCATCTCCTCAGGATTCTGGAGACATCTCAACAGTAAACGTATCATGATTGGTGCCGTAAACTGTTATTCTGTGGCTCTGGGCAGCCTCAGGAAGGCAATATCACTTTTAAACTATTCAGACTGACTCTCATGGCTTATATCACTCTGATTTCCTGAGACGAAAATAGAGACGTTTTCTGAGAAGAAGGAAACATTTCTACCACACAATATAACTACTGTATATAAACATGTGAATGAGGTGAGGAATACTGTACGTCAGTGAGTTTAGATGCAGGTGAGATGGTCAGACCTGGTTAACTGTAGCGGTCACAGAGCCCTGCAGAACCATCTGCAGCATCTTGGGGTCAGGTTTCTCTTTGTGTGTGGCGATAGCCAGCTCGCGAGTTTTGTTCTGCATGTCTTCGATAGCCACCTCAATTGGAGTTAGGTCAAACTGCATAAAGAAAAGTGTTAATGTTTACACGTACACTCGTAACACATTGAAACACGTGAAATACATTTATATTGAAATAATTCTGCTGTGTTTGGGGATTCCGGTGCTAATTTGTTGGTTGGAGCTGTATTCCAGTTAATCTCGTGAGGTATTATTGGTTGTGTGCTACACTGACATCACAGGAGGACATTTCTAGCGCAGTAACATCCATCCATTTTCTGTACCGCTTATCCTACACAGGGTTGTGGGGAGCCTGGACAGCATCCCAGAAGACTTGGGGCACAATGCGGGGGACAGCCTGGATGTGGTGCCAACCCATTGCAGAGCTCACACATTAACACGCTACAGACAATTCCGAAATGCCAATCAGTCTACAAAGCGTGTATTTTGGACTTGAAAAAGGAAACCCCCAAAGCACAGGGAGAACATCAGAGCACATAGGGCAGAGGCAAGAATTGCACCTCCCCGGAGGTGCAAGGCAAACGTGCTAACCACTAAGCCACCATGCTCCTAGTGCAGTAACAATGGCATTGCTGCAATAACAGAAAGGTTTTGCTGTTAGCTAAAGCGCCTCCTCTCATTTCCCTAGACGTTCAATGTCATTAACGTAATTTTAAAGAAGTGGAGACAGCAAAAACACTGAACTCAAAGCTCCCGAATGCAATGCAGCTACATGACACATTTGTCCCGAGTTATGATCTACATGAGGCTAGTTAGTGATCTACAAGAGGAAAAGCACAATGAGATTGGAGTATTAGCATGAAAACTTTGAATCATATGTGGAAGTGACTAAAAGACTCTTTTCAGTAGAGATCAATTCTCAGTGGCACTACCATCAGCAGGTAGTTGAATGGCATTGTGGGTAATGTTAGAAACAAAAATCAGACCAACGCATTGATCAAAGAAATGTAAACGAAAGGGATTTCATTACAAATTCAATCCTAAACATCTTCTATATAACTGAAGATCATATTAAGGTTTATATACCGGTATTAAGTGTTCTGGGTGGATTTTTCTTTAAGTTCTAGTGCAGGTAGAAACTATTTCTAGTTCTAGTGCAGGTAGAGACTATTTGAGTGGACTTCGTTACCTCCTCCTTCTGAATGACATTGATTCGTGTCTTCACATAAGGAAAAGCGTGCTGTGTGGTGAGGATGGTCTTCCTCTTGTACTGCTCGTTCAGCTCTCCTCGAGGCCGACCGCTCTTTGTGAACGGGGTGGTGTACATGAACCGGCGCAGGTTGAAGTTCTTCTCAAAGTTGGTCATGCGATCCTTCATCTCGTAGTCGTCAAAGTACGGCTCCACAAACGTGATCTGAATATATGCCTGTTTCCGAAAAAAAGAAACGTTTCAAACGAGCATCATATGAAATGAGAATGAAACGCTAGGAAAGTTTAGTACAACCCCTGTCAAAAATGATGGAATCGCCACACTTAGAGGTATGCTCGCTGAGCTTTATTTACTTCGTAGCAAATAAACAAATCACATGACGCAAAGCAGTTTTTTTGTTTAATATCTGAACAATACGGCTTCGTGAAACATACCTCAAACAAGTTAAGTTAAACTGTTTTAATTAACGTTTTTTTTCCCCCTAGATTATGGAATCACTAAATGTTGAGGGAAAGAAATGGAATCAACAACATCAGAAAAAAAAACACAATTAGTACAAATAAATAAATCCCATTTAATTTGTCCGATTTCTAACAGTTCTGTCACGAACACTGACTCTTGTTTCCACCCATTTGTTTTTCATTTGTTTTGTTGTGCATTTTCTATTTTCAAGGCATATCGCTTTGAGTTTTCCATCCTGACGTTTACAGTCTTCCTTTGTCTACTCGTATGTTTTCCTTTTATAACCTTCCCATATTATTTATACTTGCACTAAAATGTTTGACACCACTGACTCGGAACAACCAAGATCTCTTGGCACACTCCCCGTTGGATTTCTTTCTTTTTTTCTTCTTTTTTTTTGTTAAATGATTGTTCTTATTGCAGAACGTGGATTTCCTTCTTGAAGAACTTTATAATTCTTTCCATTGTTTCCATTGACAAGTCTCTTGTTGGGACCACGATTCCTTTGAAAAAGTCCAAGGTTTGGGTCTGTAAGCACTCTCTTAACTGTAGACTAATTTGCATGCATAGTCTTGTGCTTGTATTTGGTATTTGTTGTAGCAATAACAAGGTGAGTCCATAATTTTTTCCTCAACTTGTGCTAGGAAAAAAAAAAATTTAAACACTTTCATTTAACTTGTTTGAGGTATTATGTGTCACAAAGTCAGAATGTTCAGCTATTAAACGAAAAGTGTTTTGTGTCATATCTGTCATGTTTATACTTGCTACAAAGTAAAAAACCCGGGTGACCATCCTCTAAGAATGGTGATTCCATCGTTTCTGCCAGGGCTTGTAGCAGTTAGAAAATAGGATCCTAAAATAAAATACAGTTAGAAGTCAATACTGTAAGTTCTTCCTTTGTTTACAAAGTATGGGAAGCCTTGCATTTGATGAAAACTCTAGCGCTTGATTCTCTTTAAATGAACTTTTAATTGGCATTACATCAGGTCTTAATACCTTGTTGGGATTCAGTTTGTTTCTGTCTACAGGTGTGGAATCCTTGATCATTTCCAGAACGTCTCCCAAACACTGTCTGTAGAAATTCTGCACAAAGGACAAATATGGTTACATACAGCCATAAGAATTTGAGATATTTTACTTACTTAAACACTAAATCTCACTAAGCTCTACATCAAATTGTACAATTCACTCATCATTGACACATAACCACAACCTTTTTTTAGTAGAAACCAGCTAAGACATTTCTTACTTCTAGTCTGTGGGAGATCTCAGGAAGATGTGTGATTCCTGGCTCTTTATATATGAACTCCCGCTCATCAAGATCTCCAAACTTCGAGCCAAAAAATGCCACACGGAAATATGTCCCGAACATCCTCTTATGACCCTGAAACAAAACGCACACAGACATATCTTCAATAGTTACAGTCTTACAGGCTAAGTTATGAGGGTAGGTTTTATTTTCTGATCCTTAGAGAGGACTGCAAAAGCTGCAATCCTTTACCTTAAGGTATCATATGGTAAAGATCTACAATTAAAAAGTGGAACATATTTAGGTACATTAATACTGCTTAACTAACTCAGTGCTTCAGTATTGAGAAATATGAATATGCAAAAAAACATCAGTTTAACTACAAAATCGCCGTTTCCTTATTGTCTATGACATGTTTAATAGCAGGCCATAAAATAAAAGAAGTGCATCCTTCAGAAATGTTAACAAATAAATAACTCAAACCTGTATACTGGGCTACTGAGTATGGCATTGTATGCATGTATGACATTCACACAGTGTAAAAGTGAAATTTCTGTCCGTTTGATTTTGATTGCTTTCAGACACTACATTCATTATATCTTTGTCATATTTAGTAATATTTGAAGTCAATTTTAGTGTAAATTGAATTTCTTTATTCTTTTTTTTTTTTAAGTGTTGGTGTTTGTTTACTATAATAATCAAATGAATGTTCTGATAAATCTCTTGCAATATCAGAAGTAGCACCATCTGCATTCTGGTTTACCTTCTGAACGACGTTTTCAAAAGCTCTTTTTAGATTGTCATGAGTGGTGGACAGTTTCCGGAAATCTCTATGGGCCTCCAGTATGGGGATGATGATCTTATACACCTCATTCACTGCCTCATATAATCCACCCTGTTCAACGACAATGGCAGAAGAAACACTCCGTCATGCATGAAGAACTGAATCAACTATTTTTTGTTGACAAAACAGAAAGTTTTACAAAACAACAACGAAGAGGTAGTATGTCAGCTCAACTGGACTTATGCCATTATGAAATGCAAAGGCAGGGTGTCCCAAAAGTTCCACAATTTTTCATATTACACATACATATATACATTTATAACAAATTATAACAAATTCAAAAAGACTGGAAGTGTTGCGGACCAACCAAGAGGTGGATGTCCACGAATTTCCACTGATGAAGGCACAACTGACGTGGTGCTGGCATACAATCCCCTATCTATGGAGACTTTTGGGACACCCTGTATTATATTATACTTCAACTGTACTCTTCTTCACAAGCTAGACAATTAAATGACCAGGATATCCTAAAACCTGGTTTATTCAATAAGCAAAGTAATACCACCAGCTAGATTGATGATATGTAACATACATTGCTGAAGAGTTCTGCAGCCTGCTCAAGAAGCCCCACCAGACCGTTCTCGGTGAAGTACCGTCCAGAACAAACGCCGTCCTCGTCTGGGGACAGGATATCATCCGACACCGCTGACTCTTCCAGAACGTTAGGGGAGATGTTCTGTCAGGATGAAATGGCACTGATTGGAGTTTGCTATTGTAGGTGAATAGCTGAAAACGTCTTCTACTTCTGGGTTTCTAAATCATGAGTTAAATCTGAACAAGTCCGTTGTATTGACTTCCTCAATTTATTCAAACCTTCCCCAGTATTGTGCTCATTATTCATGATTAATCCAGTTGTGGGATAATAATCAATCCCTAAACTCTTTTTGCTTGTCCAGATAGATATAGCTAATATAATGTAGCTTCACAGTTGCAGAAACAAATCCACCCAGAACGACTTGCATTATAATGAAAAGTCTTTATAATTAACACGTGATCTTCAATGGTGTTCATTGTTCTTCTTGTAATGAAATTCTAAGTTGACTTTGTTTTTTTAGTTTAAACATCTTTCACCTCCTGATCTTGGTGCCAGTGGGAATTCATTTCTACATACAAAAGACTGCTGCAGCAGTGCTTTAGTATGTCCAGATCTCTCATGTCTTCATCTGTACACTCTGCCCAAACAAATTTGAAGATTTGACATTTAAGCTAAAACCACAGTCAACACCTTCTCCTTCATCATCTTGTAGAGCTATTACTAGTCAAGCCGAGTCTCTGCCATAACTCAGCACAGCTGTTTCATATAGCTTTGAGCCAAGCATTTACTCTCTACACTACTTCTATATTTAATTTCTCATTAATATGACTCTGAACAATCAATAGGAAATGATGCCACAATGTGACAGACAATTGTGAATATTTAATGCATTTCGGGGTGGAGTTTTCCTTTAAGAGACAGTTAAACCTATCTAAGGTTCACTATATTACTGTGTTCACCAGTTACGGGGGAACAGACAGGTATGGTCTTTTTTCAGTAATTTCTGACTGGTAGTTTGAGTCACTGAATGAGTCACTGTGTGTACTTGCCTCTGTGTTCCAGTTATGTAATAATTTATTCTGTGGCATGAGGTATCTTTTAGCCGTTACATCTGGAAAAGATGAAGGTCTGCATTCCAGTTAAACTAATCACTTACTTGGAAGGTGACGCTGCCCACAGGCAGGTACTTGTGGTCCTCCAGCATGCTGAGGTACTCAGCCACCAGGGCTGCGGCGTGCACCAGACACATTGCAGACTCTGTGAAGCACTTCTTGCCGTTATGCTTCTCAGCCATGTTCTGAAGCCAGGTCAAGCGCAGATCAGGTGACGTCTGGTAGCCCTTCGCAATCCTGCAACAGATGTAAACACAGAGTTCGAGTCCCAGAGGTTCATAGAGCAATCAGGCTGCAAAATCCCAATTCTGACAGCCTGAAAATCAACTACATGTGTGTGCTTTGAGCATTTGCATGCAGTCTGTGCACAAGCTGGGCCAAAGCTCAAGGCTAAGACACAACCACGTAGTTTCCATGGTAAGTTCAAAAACAGTAGACAAACAGCAGAAACCACAAGCAAATGGGAAGCAGAGTAAGAAACCACAGTACAAGAGGGCAAGAGGAACAGAATGGCAAGACATACTCAACTGAGTGAGTGTGTGATGGAGTGAGTGATTGACTGATGGACTGAGTGACTGACTATGTGAATGAATGAATGAATGAATGAATGAGTGAGTGAGTGAATGACAGATGAGTTAGTGAGTGACTGACCAAGTGACCGACAGACTGAGTTAGTGAGTGAATGATTGACTACGTGAGAGACTGAAAGTAAGTGAATGAGTGACTGAACAAGTGGATGAATGTGATAGCGACTGAGTATCTGAGTGTTTGACTGACTGAAAGCAAGTGAGTGAGTGGCGGAGTGAGTGAGTGGCGGAGTGAGTTTACATTTTTCATGTTTTTGTGTGTATATACATGTTACCTATACATAAGGTCCATTAGCATTTCAGGATCTTCTTGAAACTCCTTCATTTTGACTGTATCTGAAAGGATGCTGTTTAGATTCCTCAGAAGTTCATCCACCTGAGAAAACGATGGCGTGGACATTTTTATTTGCTGGAAAATTCACTTGTTTAAACATTAGGTTAATGTGATTCAAAACTGCCCATGATTCTTGCTGCATGACTCAACACATTCCATTTAGTAGCCAAGAAGTCCATATTAAGAGAAGACTCAGAGCTATTCCTATCATTTTATCAAGAAGACCAGACCATAATTTCACTGGCAGCATTCCTGCTGCACTATTGATCGACTCAGCCGTCTAGACTGTGAGGGTTTTATTTGATTTGAGACTTACAAATAGCATGACATACTAGGTACATTTATATAACGCTTTTCTAGACACTCAAAGCACTTTACATTGTGTTGGGGGGGGATCTCCTCAACTACCACTAGTGTGCAGCATCCACCTATATGATGAGACAGCAGCCATAGTGTGCCAGAACGCCCACCACACACCAGCTCTGGTGGAGAGGGGAGAGTGATGTAGCCAATTAAGAGAAGGATGATTATTAGGGGTTATAACCCTTCTCTTTATGAGAAGTGTCCTGGGATTTTTAATGACCACAGAGTCAGGACCTCGTTTTAACGTCTCATCCAAAAGACGATGCTACTTGTACATTATAGTGTCCCTGTCACTATACTGGGGCATTAGGACCCACACAGACCACAGGGTGAGCACCCCCTGCTGGCCTCCCTAAGATCACTTCCAGCAGCAACCTTAGTGTTCCCCAGGAGGTCGAACATCCAGGTACTGACCAGGCTCAACCCTATTTAGCATTAGTGAGAAACCAGGCAAGAACTTCAGGTTGATACTCTGGCATATCTGTGGTACTACATACCACAAACTGTTTTACTGGCTTAGCTGTAGCATTTTACCTGTGAAGGAAGCTGTGTGGATTGCATCTCAGGGTCTTCCTCTGCGTAGGCTAGAATGGTGCGAAAAGAGCGACGCAGGTACTCCTCGTGCACATCCGAAGACTTTCCTACTAGAGACGCCAACGACATGGTCACCTGCATCTTCACTCTAGAGAAATTCTGTTCAGGGAGCAAGGAACATGTATCACAACCAGTAAATGATGTGTGACTGTATGGCAGAGAACACTGCATGTGGTGTAAAACAGTTTGCAGAACATCCAGAATAGCAAAGTGGAATGTTTCGTAGAGGAATGTTGTTAAACAGTTTATACTACTGCGCAGTTGAATACTTGATTCTGATAAGGTGTTGATTCTATACTACAGCAGCTGCTCTGAAAGTAGTACTGACTGTAATTCAAATCACAGGTTTATATACTAATGCACTCTGCTCGAACGCATTATAGTTTCTATAGCAACAGCTTATTCACATCACGCAAGATAATCCTAACAAAAGTAGAAAAACGTTTCATCTTTAATGACTATTTATAGCTGCTATAACATAAGTGATAACAGAACTTAACTTTTCACAACATTAAATTTAAATAAACTGATCAAGTCAGTGTTTAATTATAAGAAAATAATTATTGGCAAACTGAAACGACAAGGCATGCAGGTATAGGAAAATTTAGGATGGTAATCAGATAACACCATCGTTTAATTGATTATTTTCCTATAACAGCTAATTCGGTCATCTATTATTCCTTAAGTAACTACTTTTATTACAGTGCTACATAATCATCTGTTACTGAATGCTCAATAACCCCTCAGGCCAACTCATCCTGAAGCCTGATTAATCATATTTGGATAATACTCTATATCAGCATCGGTCTGCCCAAGGGTCTTAATCTGGGGTAGCCGCAGAGGTTATTTAAGCTAATTTTTCCCCACTGCAGGTGAGAAACTGAGAACGAAGCATGGCACGGTGCCAGTTCCATTGAACATTGCCATCATAGTTTCAGCTCATTGATTCTGAGGTGGAACTAGCCAAGGGCAGCAAATGTACCATCCATCTTGCTCAGCATCAGGAAACCACAAAATGATCCCATTAACTCGGACATAATTGCCAATGGATCATTTCAGTGGCACCGTTCTGCTGATTTGACCACGTGTGCAAGACGTCTCAAGACACTCGTCTGTTTCGTGGCCAGTTTTTGCCATGAGAATTGTCATGGTGTCGATATTAGACAGCTGATTAAGTTCCGGTTTGCCTTAAAACCCATGGAACCGGCATGCCATCTACTATGAGAGAAGCGAGCCAGGCGAACATAAAACTGGGGTTGAGGAGAGAAAAACAAGTGAGTCATTGTGGCTTGCAATCGACATGACTCATTCAAAAGGTTATAATAATGACAATGGAGGTAACTGTCAGGGCAAACCAAACACGCAGGCAAACAGAGACGGGGAAACATTCATCGTTTCTCCATTAAAGATGAATGGGAACGCAAACAACATAGCCATCTGTTCAGGGAGGGCTGAGTGTGTGTGTGTGAGTTTGGCGAGGGGAGGTAAATGACATCAACAGAGGAAATAGTCCATACAACCAGTGCACACAGGAAAAGAGTAGACACACAGACCTCAAACAAAACACACCACCATTAGTGGAATATGTGAGGTGTGACTGTACTAAGCAAAAGAAATCACAATGAGGGATTAAAACACAAATGTCAAGCAAGTTCGTGTGACAGCTTATCTGAAACCGCTATTAGGAGCCAATGCACCTAGATTTAATTCAGTATCACAGCAACACCGACTTTCAAAAAGCAGCAGCATACTGACTCATTAAGTCATTGTTCGTTTATCTTCAGTGTTTCTGTGTTAGGGCAAATTTTTAACCAGCACAACAAGTGGACTGGGATTTTTTTTTTGTCCGATTGTGGCATTTATAAAGAAAGATGCACCTAATAGAATATGGAAAACAGTGATTGCTAGTTTTATTGTACTCACTGGCCATGGCTCTGTTTGGGAAATTCTTGACTGGAGCTGTGCGTGTGTTTCTGTGTGAATGTTATAGCTGTAAAGCTGCATCTCAAGATGCACTCAAGTGTAGTGCGTGTCTGGCGCACTCAGGGCGGCGGGGGTGTCTTATACTAGCCAATGATTTATAGCTATATTTCATTTTTGAGATGTGCATCACAGGTTTACTGTATATGTATGTGGGTTTATTTTTATATCTTGCTAACAGTTTTGACTTTGTTGTGACATTTAGCTGGCTTTATTTGCTCAGTTTTAAACAAAACTGTTTTAGGGGTGGGGTGGGGGACTAAAGGGGCCAAAAGGTTTGCTCTTGTAAAAGGTCATAGACATTAAGGTAAGGTTTAGATTTAAGTGTATCGAAATAATTAGCCATATTAATAAATTTTGTCAATGAAAAAAGTCCTCTCTGAGATAGTACGACAAATATGTATGTGTGCGCGAGAAAAAATGTGTGTGTGTGTGAGAAAAAATATGTATGTGTGTGTGAGAAAGAGACGCAGATAATGAATAATGGATAATGAACAGAATACAGAGCTAGTACGTGTGCGGTTATTATACTAGCTAATGATCTATAGATGTATTTCGTTTAGAGATAAAGTGCATCAAGTGTGTGTATGTGAGCGCACGTGTCTATGCATGTATGTGTGAGGGGGTCTTACACTTGCAGAACTGAAGCCGTAGATCATTATGAGGTCAAGTGCAGAGTAAGTGTGTGTGTGTTTTTGTTTTTTGGGGGGGGGTATGGGTAAGCGCGCTAGACACACCTGTTTCATCTCTCATAATGAAACAGGTATGTAAGTGTCTTACACTAGTTGCTCATCTATAGTTGTTTTCATGGTGAGATAATGTATCGTGAGAGAGAGAGAGGGAGAGAGAGAGAGAGAGAGAGAGAGAGAGAGAGAGACTTACACTGGCGGAACTAAAGCTGTATCTCATGATGAGGTAGAGTGTAGCACAGGCCTGGTTCCTGTTGCTGTCCACACAGCTGCTGCAGTACTGAAGCACTTTCTGGCACAGATCTGCACACTGCTCCGCCTCCTCCTCGAATAACATGTCCCCAAACTACAACCAATCAGACCAGATAATAACACAATCATCACTACAACACCTCTGTTAATACTAACTAAATAATTCATTAAAGAAATACTCCTTTGAGCCTCCACTGCAGCATATGTGATCACCACACACAATAATTATGATTATTGTTGAATTCCATAAATAAAAGTTGGGAACGATATGGCACTGTTTTTCATAATGAAGAACTTGATTATGTGTGACGAATGTTATTGCGCTGGTCTTAACATGCACGGACACTACAAAACCTTTGTAAGTAACCAGAACTACTTTTTATTGTATTGCTCCAGTGTTGGAAAGTTGAATAAAACTAGATTAAATAAAATAAATAAATAAATATAAATAACTTTGGTAAGACATTCTTTAAATGTCTGAGACTATTGTTAGAAGATGTTTATAGATTTAAATTAGCTTTGCACACACTGACAGCTTTCAGCAACTGGCCTTAAATAATATTATAATTAAATTTAAAGTAAATACATTTTCTTTTCTTTTTTTTATTACTGCTAAATCTCTGGTAAGCCCATATACAC
>JAFFST010052435.1:149554-170574 GCA_022414735.1 Noturus placidus
TATACATACACATACACACACACACACATATATTATATTATATATATATAAAAATAGGCATGCAAGATGATTTGCCCATAACCATGATCCTTTCAAAATCGTCCTCATTTGCAAACTAGTGGTAGGCCTACCCCAGGATTATTTTCACGTTTATTAAAATCACCTAAACAAAAAAAACTTCTCTAGAGAACAGAAGAATTTTAATCCGATGGTAAATATATTCCAGATTAAATATATTCTAAGTAAACATATTCCGATTATTAAGAATTACTTCTTTATGCCAGGGTGTTGCATCACTACTAATCTTGGATGATGTGATTGTTCCACCTGTGTTAATGACTTCCAGCAGCGTGTCTGGCAACCGGAACACATAGTAGAGGTAGGTTGCTAGGAGACAGTTCCTGCCTTGGTGATCCTTGGCCAGTTCCTGACTGTTATGAAGGCTGTTCACTACGGACACCACTGACTCAAATGCTATCTGTGCCAGATTTGCTACAAAAACACACGAAACACAAAGGATAATAAACAGGGATAAAATTTATGTTGCTCACTAATAAACACTAATAAACTCCTAGTATGTTGAATGATTATAATCGATGTATAGTATGTATTTATTCACAGGCTTCTTGGTTAGTTTGGGAAAATCACAAATTGTTATAATACTATGTACAAGATGACATTAATAACAACTGATCATAATGACAAACATGTAGCATTGTAATGCTCACCGGTCTGGCCACCAATTACCATGGGCTGCATGATGAGGCGAAACAGCTTGTCCAGGACAAGGTGGAGGAAGAGTACAAGTGGCTCCAGCTCGGAGGAGGACAGGGAGATGATGCTGAGCTTGAGCTCATGCTCCAGCTTGTTTTCTGGCACTTTTTCATCCCCTACGCGGATAGGGAATGAAGCCTTCCCCTCCAGAGCATGGCACAGAGTGAAGAAGCGCTCCAGGTGGCTCTCCTGGTGTAGAACAGAATAACAGGCATTGAGAAGGATGCTGAAAGATGAGTAATAAAAAACTAATATAATTTTTGGCAACTGTGAAGATGTGAACAGCACCCTGGCGATTTCAATTATCAGAATGGTCCACCCAAAAATATACCAGAATATAAAAAATGTTCCAACATAAATATTGGCAAATGTTTTAAGTCTGGGATGCCAGTTGCCAACAGCAATCCCCAATGTGATGTGATATATGGGAATAATTATCATCAAATATACTTTAAAAATAAAACATTTTCGTAAGCAAACATTACTTAAAAGCCAAGAATAATTCTAATTAAAGCTCTGCATGTATGTATTACACACCTGTGTATGAACTGAAGATACAGCCTGAATTTCCAGGCTGAAAATTCCTTTATGTCCATCCATCCACTTGACTGGGGGAACCTGGATTGGCAATTTCTGCATAGAAGAATCAAAACTCATCTTTATTTATACTGAATCCCAGGGAGAGGCAACCTGGGAGAATCCTAAACACTTAATTTCAGGAGAGCCTGTAGTTTTCAGAACTATATAGTTACAAAATTAAGTTTTTTTTCTCTTTCTTTCTTTCATGTATCTCAACTAGAAGTACATTAATATCATTTTAAAAAGTCTGGTTACCCCAAAAGGAGAAAAGAGAGAAATTTGCATTTATTCCTAGTGCAGCTCAAGTGCATCACATTACATTTTTACTACTGGTATCTGATTATTATCTTGAAGTGAGTAGACTTTTTGATACAGCACATACCTATAAAACAACTAGATCAAATCCTCACATTCATTTCACTTTGTGAGGAAGTCACACTTACTAACTCTAAGAAGAAAGCAAAAACGCAAGGTCCGTGTTTTGGTGAACTAGATTTACGTTTTCTTAAAACAGAGCCGTCAATGTATGCTATAGGCAGAAAAAAAATAGATCTTTCATCTTTATGACTGTTTGTAAAATTCAGCCACATTGACATTAGACTGACTTGATCATGGCCACTAATGTCAAGTATATGACAATAATTACACAAGTTCTCTGAAAGATCATGCCAGCAATGATTTGGCTTACTGTACCTCAGGAGAATGTAGCGAATAGTTCACAGGAAGACGTTCAAGAACAATGGGCAAACAGAACGGTCCCAACTGCAGCCTCTCGTTATTGAGAATGGGTAACCACTGCAGGCGAAACACAACACAGCCCTTACTTAGCATCAATCTTCAGCTGTGATGTTCAAGTTATTGGTAAGTGTTAAACAAATGTCTTTGTCTTCTACAAGTTCGTTTTACAGGTTATGAAAAGCTATTTCAATGTTGACTTATACATTTCAAACATGATTTCATCTTTCAGCAGTATTAAAAAGTTACAATGCAGGACAAACTACTTCCTAAGAGGGAATGATGAAGGGGAGCAAATGCTCTAAAGTTTAAAATAAATAAATAAAAGCTGTGTAACTGCTGAAACACGCACAGAGTATCCGATTAGACTCTCCACGTTGCCGCTCTGGTTCTGCTTCTGCTGGCAGCTGATGTGGAAGAACGAGAAGAGCAGGTGGTGTCTCTCGGTCAGGCGAGCTGGCAGCCGGATCTTCACCTCTTCATAAAAATCTGGAGATCTGCATGCCCACATAAGTCTCATGACTTTGCACACTTTGTTGGACATTATATTAGAGAGTTTATTACACAATAGCAATAAAATGCAGTTATGCACTGGCAGACTCACTTGTTATGGTACGTCACAGGCGTGTAGAGCTCTGATAGAAAGTCTGGACCACTTGATTTCCCAAATATAACCTTGATAGAGAAATAGAGACAGGGCTAGCTTTTAGAAAGTATTGGTAAATGGATAGTCAGCATGCAGGTTGACATAGTTGAATGCAAAATTGTGCATATGCTTTTGCATTAAAATGGATGAAGACACAGAAATGTACTTTATGGCAACAAGACATTTAGCATGCTTGGTTTCACAGATGTTTCATCAATAACAATACTACTACATGTAGAGAATACATGACAGTTTATGAATAATGGGATCAGTTCAAAAGTTTGCATTTCTCATCGATGAACATAAATATTCTCTGATATCTCATTAACTGTGTTTTATATTTTGAACTGCTGTCTTCTTGCTAGATATACACACATTTTTGGAATTCTTTTTAAATCTGTAAATTGTAAAGTACATCTAGGGTTTCCATTTGTAATTCATAACCAATGCAGAATGCACAGCTCTGCACCCCACTGTACATATAGTATGCTGCTGCATTGCTTCTGTGTCCTGTCCTGAAAATTTCATTATAAATAAAGATATTTTGACAGAGATAATTGACGTTGAATCACATGAGTTTTTCTTTATGTGTCCGAGCATGTGTGTGTGTGTGTTTTGGTGTACACACGGGCAGTGGCTCCTCTCCATTCATGAACTGGATCTTTATGGTAATGTTCCTATTAGATGCCAAAGCTCGATTGCCAAAGTTGAGCCTCTGAGGATACACAAACAGCAGGTTTCTGCAAATGAAAACAAGGACAGAGCAAACATTAGTCGATTTATAAACATCTATAGCATTCTGATATATTAACTCCTTAATGGTAGCTTGGTGGGTGAAGTTACAGGATTCTTTGATGTTCTGAGGTCATTTAACCACCGCAGCAGTGCAATAATTTAACACTAGATGGCAGCAATCACCCAATATTCAATGAAGACTTGAAGGAAGACTGAAGGACCCCCAATGGTCTGCAAAGCATTGCCAGTGAGTCTGTAATTTGTTTTTATTAGATTAGTCTGATTTACTCATCACTTGAATTATATGGTTTTAATCCAACCCTTACTAACTGAAAAACAAGTCTGCTCATAAATAACGTCAACTTGGACCTGTTATATCAGTGGAAAGTTCAGGAAAAGAATGCTCTGATAAATAGCCAGAATATTATTGTACACAATATTTCAATAGCTCATAAAATAAAATAAATGTGGGCCTGAGGGGTCCATGGAGTTTATTTGAGAGCTATAGGGGTTCCTGGCTGCAAAATGTTTACGAATCGCTGCTCTAGAGTCCTGAGGCAAGCTTTTATCATGGGAATGTAAATCAGTCCTCCAGCCTTTGGGTGGAAATCCAGTGAATATGTGCACTTAATGAATTAAATCTAACAAATTCACTTGGTATATAATATGATGGTGAAAGCCAAGGCTGAACAGTCACGTGACAGTGACTTAAATATACCGGTACCATTAATATTATCTGTAATATCAAAAAATGCAGTACAGACTCAAAAAGTTTCACAGCCAAAGGTAAAGATCGACCTGTATATGAAGTGAGGGACGTAGACATCGTTGGAGGGAAACTCGAGCAATTCTTTGACCGGTCGCACGTTTTTCTCCGATACGGGTTTAATGGGGATGAGCTCAGGAGACAGACACGATATCCCTGTATCTGGCACTGGGTTCAAATCTAGCCTCACAAAGCCTGCCAGATCAAACAAGCACAAATCCAAATGACGTCCCAGGGAAGACACCATTTTGGTGCAATGCAAATGGAACATATTGAAACAATCTGAAAGCACTCAAAAACAGACATCACCTGGTATTGTCTTGACCCGTCGCTGAATAGTGGATGTCCTTTTAATGTCAGACAGGATCTTAAATAAGTCTTCATCACTAAGACGCTCCCCTTCCTGCAAACAGACACATACCACTCGTCTGAATCATTCTTTACATCAGTACATGAATTATTATAGTATTCAGAGTTCGTGACGTGACTTAGCGGCTTCCAAAACTTATGTCGATATTTATACAGGAAAGTTCTGCATATTCTGAGCCCCACGCACATGCTTAAGTCATTTTTCTGGGTGCGCCATTCAGAGTATGTTAAACACCCATGTGTAGTTCACACCCCTGAGATTGCTCGAGTTTTCTCTTCTCTCATACTTTTAAACACAACCACCTGCCTATAAACCTGAAAACAAATCTGGGATAGAAAATATGAGCTGAAGAAAGAAAACAGCATTATTTTCTTTGATGTCAAACGTAATACAATAGAACAATAGAAAGAGAATAGCTAAAAAGATTTTTCTTTTTAAATGGTAAAGCATTCATTTGCTCTGCTTATGGCTCACAAAAAGTTAATTTGTATCCATAGGTTGGTTCTTGATACAAGTTATTTATATCATAATACATAAGTAATGTCTCTGATTAGGATGCGGTCACTTCCAATGTCCTCTGGGGGGGGGGGGGGGGGGGGACAACTTTGTGCACTTTAAAGAGCCATTAATGACTTAATAGTGTACTATTTAAATATTTAATACCGTCTTCAAATTGAATTCAATAGCTTTAAAGTGTATTTACAGCCCAAAACATGACTTCCAGCATGATATCTAGTGGTTACGTCAAACTGTCAGACAGAGGAACTGGACTTAAGTTCAAGGCTAGAATGTGTGTAACTGAGAGAAAGCTCTCAGTTTTAAACAAACTCCACCTCACATGTATAGCTCTTCCCTAACTCTGAATAATGCTTGTATTTACGTCTGACGCTTGAATACCTATGTGAGCAATTTCGCTATTAAATCCTCAGTGTGCTCAAAATCGACTCGGAATACAGACCAAACACTTTAAAATCACACATATATCCACGCTGCTAAAAAATAAACAGTAACTCTTCTCTACAACTGGGAGAAGGACTTCTGGAATGCATCACTTTAAACTGCGCCAGCAAGGTTACTGAACTTTATCTTTACAATGTGAAAAATGTGGCCCTGAGCTGGTTTAGGGTCAACACAAAAACTATGATCAGAGCTCAAGATTTTTTTTCCCCAAAATGCAGATTAACAGTAGTAGGAAGCCGGAATATAACAGTGACCACTCAGTGACAGAGGAAGGGTCATCAGCCAGGAAAACACGTATAAATCTCCAAGTATAGAGCTGACCTGTTTGAAAAGGGTCTGGATGTTAATGACGGAAGGTTTGACGCCGGACAGGTTGGACTGGTCCTCCAGGGTGCTGAACCTGTCAGAGTTGCGTCTGGGCAGGGAAGCCTTCTTATCAACATTGTTCTTGCCTGGCACAAGCAAATAAAATGAGTCACCCAAGCAGTATACTATGATCTGCAAGTCAGAATTCAATACGCTTAAACAGACATTGTTGTAACGCAAGCTTTACATAGATCTGGATTTAGGTTGGAGATTAACGAGCAAGCCAGAGGCAAGAAAAAGGCACCGTACGACAATATGAGGAGGAAGCCTTGAGATGGACCGGTTCTGCGTGAAACCGGATAGTGGGATTATAAATCATTGATCTTCTAAAGCTGTATACTATAAATCAATAGTGTGTTGAAAAAATGAGCACATTGTAAATGAGAGTACTGGGATCCACCGAAGCAAAGTTGAGTCTTGGGCATAATCTGTCTTTAGGAAATCTGAATTATGATCTCAAAAGATATTCTGTCCCATAAACTCCACATGACCTACTTCAACTATTAGACATGAGTTGCACTGATGAGTTGCATGAATCTTTAATCAACAGGCATTCACCTTGGTTTAATATTTCTTTCGTTTTTTTTGTTGTCATCGTTTGTTTTGGTTTTTTGCCCCATTCAACCTGCCATGCCTATTTATGCTATTACCATTAATGCTATCCGAGTCGCTCGTGTCTCGATCCAGTGTGCCTGTGGTGATCGCATTCATGATGTTGGCTGTACCAAAGGCGAAGGGCATCCTGTACCGACCCAACCTCTGACAGAAGTTCTCTGCCTGACTTCGAAGCTTCTCCAGTTTGTCTTTGTTCTAAAAAAGAGAAGCGTACTGAATAAGATAGGAGGTGAATTTAAGAGGTAAAGCAGTTTATGTTACTTTATGTTTCTGAAATCTGTTTTCTCAGTCATCACCTTGGGATTGTCAATGTAAGGCTCTGCACAGTCTCCAATCTCCCCCTGCTGCAAGACTTTCTCCAACTATCATATAGAGAAACATTGTCATCATCTTTAATGTAATTCTTTTCCTCTTGTATCATTATCACTAGGGCTGGAACCACCAATATGTAGTTATAGTATAGTAGTTACTGTATAATCTTCAAGATCAAACCTTGGTGTAGAAAACAAAACAAAAAGTCTTCACTGTTTGGAGATGTGGGTAAGTTGAGATGCAGGTGCATTACCTTAATGACCAGGAAGATGTCTGGAGAAGGGTAGGAGATGGAGAAAATAGCAGACTTCGCCAATGTGGATGAGTCAATACGAGCGGTGTGGGAGCGCAGTAAGCCTTTCATTTGGTCTGGGTTTAGATCAAAGTGGAAGTTCTCTGAAATCTAACAAAGTTATCACATTAACCTTTAAACTCCACTGCAAAATTATCCACTGATTACTATCTATGCAACAAAATAATATTGTAATAATTATAATAATAATAATAATAAGCTGGATGCTACAATACAAATTCATGCCCGACATCACTAATAACTGCAGTAAAAAAAATTTTTTTTAATCTAGTCACCATGCATGCTACTGAACCTGCAGACTAATATTCATTAGTAATACTAATTATTTCTGAGATTAAACTGTGGTTTCAAATCCAAAAACTGAATAGGCCAAAGATAACTGACATGATTTGATAATGATAATGGGGAAAAACGAAAAACAAACGGATGTGCACAGGTCTTTCTCCGATATCTGATGGTAATCGCATTAATTCACACTGTTTTGTGATCGTCATGCTTGGTTTCTCAGACATTCCCAAGTTCTATCTTTTATCGTACTTCCTGTTTTTGCCCCTAGTTCCCGTTCCTTGATTCCGCTTTAAGGATTGCCCTGGATAGCCTAACGACTGCACTTACCAAAAATCAATTTCCGCTCAAGTCTCATTCATTGCACAGACTTTAACTTCACTTGGACATTACAGACTTAAAGTTTAAATCAAAAACGACCCTAATGATCATTAGAAGATCCTTTCGACAACCTTGTTGAAATTGAAGAAAAACAGCTAATGAACCATGTCTTCCATGAACACCTAACCAACCCATGAATAAAATAAATAAATGCACCTCTACTCTGCGCACTTTGCTTCTTCTGGAACTCAATTAATAGATCTTGTGTAGTAGCACTACTTGTATTGTTCTCTGCTTGATATATAGCTTTGCTTGAATTTTCTCATTTGTAAGTCACTTTGGATAAAAGCGTCTGCTAAATAAATAAATGTACATGTAAATGTAATGAAAGACAGACTTGACTCTACAGTATACAGCTGTGGAAGAGTAATGAACCATAACGACACTATCCGGTGTCACGAAGAAGAAGATGGGTTCTCTTTTGAATCTGGTTCCTCTCAAGGTTTCTTCCTCGTGTCATCTCAGAGGTTTTCCTTGACAAGGTCACCTCTGGCTTACTCATTAGGGATCTAAAACCGAAACCATGTCTGGCATTCTGTAAAGCTGCTTCATGACAATGTCCATTTTTCAAAATGCTATACAAATCAATTGAAATGAAATATAATCGCCAAAGATGCTTCATGATATCCCAAATTCTCTCCACATTCAGTGTAGGATCAAGCATCCAGATACACAATGTCCAGATTTAGCACCTAATTATGATTCCTGACAAAACTGGGCTTTAAACTTGTAAAAGAAATTGATGACTAATACGACATCTGCTGTCTATTCATTTTATACAGAAAGAAATGCAGGAGTGAAATTCAGTGCAGGCTGCTAAGGAAGGAAACGCAGATTGCTCCTGTGTTATTTCAAAAAGCCAAACTGTTCACGGCAAGTGTAATGAAAAACAGCAGGCATAATAAAGTTGAGAGAAAGTGGAGCAGACTGAAAGAAAAACAGAGACCGCGAACAAGGCTGTTTAATAGTTACCGAATTCAATCTCGCAGTATGGAAGTTCTTATTTAGGAATATGTCTAATGAAGAATAAATGAACTGGCTGTGTCATGTAGTGAATTGAGGCAGACAGTGCTAAGAACAGGGAACACTAAATCTAGATTAAGCAGCACACACAGAGAACACGGTGACTATTCTTCAATGATCGATGCATATCTAATGGCCGTCCTGATCAATAGCCTTTAAAAGGATTTTCACACAGAATGGTGTCAAGCAGATACTGACCTTCTTCTTTTCTTTCAGGTCATACAAGGCCATAGTGGCAAAAATGGGCTCGATGTCAATTTCAAACCTGCGAGGACAAAAGCACAGGCTTATAAATAAATCATGATCCCTCTGACAGCAGCACAGCCTCATACCGCGATAATATAATCTCTCTAAAACAATACACTGTGTAATGCAAGCACATTAACAGATGGCTTCTGAAATCTGAAGAGAGTACTGAAATCAGTAAAACTGCATCGAAAAAATAAGAGGTAAAGCTTGTGTGCTTTATTTAAGGTTAAAGATCTTGTCATTTAAAGCATAATGGCAGAGTGCCTCAGCACAGTTTGCAATGCTTGGAGTCAGAAACTCCAATTACAGCAAAGAGAGGGATTACTTGATGGTCTGGCATCGCACTAAAATCCTGAGGCCCATGTGCTCCTTTGGACAGTCAGGAATGGGACGAATTTCCACTGCATCTTCCTGTAGACGGAAACAATCAGCTCTCATTACCATTCGAATACAAATCCTTAAACATTGGAGAGTTTACGGTTTTCTCTGCTCCTATTTCATTAGTTTCATTAATGAAATTAGTGACAGTAACCAAACATGGTGGACCCATGCTTCTCAAAGTGGCGTCTGTGATGCAAAGCCAGGTATATATATATTTTTTTGTTTGCTTGTTTGTTACAATGCTGCCAATCACAACCTACCATTATCAAAGCATAAAGGATATGTATATATGTATATACATGTTATTTAGTTCTGATAGTTATTAGCTCATTTGACTCCTCACTTGAATGTAATAAATTTAATCCAAACCTCAATAACTCCATCTTATAATTAATCCCAACTTGGTAAATAATATCCAGTCAGTGTAAAGCTCTGAAATTTAAAAAGCTCTTTGTACACATTTTTATTGTAGACATTGAACCTAATTCCCGAATAGTTGGATTAGGTTCATAAGCTAAATCTGTGCTGAGGGGGTCCATGAAACTGATTTACACTTAAAGGGGTCTCTGGCTACAAAACATTTTAGAATACCGAGTTTCGTTTTGCAGTGATATAGAGGTCGAGAAAGTTGTACATACACAGCTTTAATGTATGAAGTTCTAAATCAGGTAAACTCTCTTATTAAGTAATAGATGCTCAAAAAGGCATCCTCACAGCTCACCTCATCAGTAGGTGGATAGAGGGCGAAAAGTTCCGGATGGCGGTTATTCTGTCTGGCTTCGAGGTTAAAGCGGTCAAGATCCTCAGCGTTACTGAACTGCAGGAGGTTGTCAAGACGAGGGTCTGGCTGAAGGCCCCGGAGGTCAAAATCAGAGGACGTGAGAGTGCTGCGAGCGCTGTCGTCATCACATAACACTGCCAAAGACAGAGACTTCACCTGAGGATCAGAGAAGCAGCAAAAAAAAAAACAAGATTAGAACCAGTTACCTTAATGCAACAAGAAAAGGACAATCTTGCAAAATAAAAAAAAAAAAAAAAAAAAAAACAGGAATCAGAAACTTGGCTTCAACTCCAACATCAATATTATACAGGGGTGAACAAATCAAACACATTAGCAAGAAGAAATTCCAATGCCATCTTTTTATTCCCCGGGTTGAAAAATGGTAACTAAAAACACTAATAATTAATGCATTAATACAGACTAAGAAAAACGAACAAGTAATGATCACACAGCACATCATGTTTGTGTGTTTGAGAGAGAAAAAAAAAAAAACAATCAGCATGTTGTTGGCCAATGTTTTGGGTACAAGATCTGCTGTTATTTCCTCACATTGCACATTATAGATATTTGAGTCTGGCTAGCATCTTTATTTTCTCTCTCCATGTTTAAATGCGGGGGTGGCATGGCTAAATTGCTCTTAGGTGTGAATGAGTGTGTGAATGTGTGTGCATGGTGCCTTTTCTTGGTGTCCCTGGGATTGGCTCAGCTCCGGATTCTTCAAAGCTGTTAAATAACCTTAGAAGGAATTATTTAACAGCCTGTTAAATAACCTTAGAGGGAATACTTTAAGTCTGACTCTGGCTCCAAGCTCATGAAAAATACATGCTTTGAAACCAGCATCTCTGGTTTGGCTAATTAAGACTTGGCAAGCCAGGGCTGGACCAAGAGGATTTGGCTTGAAGTGAATGAAACTGAATTCATGCTTCATTGTAGCTCTGGCCTCAAATTAAAAGGTGGTACAGAGCCAAAGCGTTGTGGGAAACTTCTCCTGTTCAGTCCCTCTCTTCCTTCACCCATGTGAACTTCTCGCTTTTTATATGTCTCTCTCATTCCCAGTCTCAAATGAACACTTCCTTCAATACTCCTTTGGAGAAGGAGTATTCAATGCACAGGTGCAGTCATATCTGGCATTATAAAAGGTAGCATTATCAAATTAGAAACAAACAAAACAATGTCAGAAATCGCTGCATTTACCGGTTGCTCCTGTTTCTCTGGTTGTACGTCAGACTCGAACGTGTGTTTCTGAAGTAGTTTGTGAAAGCCTGTCCTCTCAGAGTACGTACTCCATCCATCCCCTTGGCATCTGTATAAAAGCCACACGCAGCAAATACACGGTCAATGTTTTTTTTTTGTTTTTTTTTTTAACAGAATCTAACATTCAGACATTGACAGGCTTCACTGCATCATAAAGACATAGATAACAGGAACTTATCATTTATGTATGAACATAAAGGTCATTAAACATCATTTAAATACACAGAAGCTCACCTCCTGCTGACCACTAGCCAAGGCTGAGTGTAACTTTGCACACAGTCTCTTACATGGGGATCCAGTTCCACCCTGCACACAAGAAATACAGAAACTCTTACACATTTCACACTTTCTACATGCTCTCATGCAAATTTCTTAAGAAATGTATTTAGATTTTTGGGGCTACAGACATTAAAGTATTCCATTCACTTTATTTCTCATTTTTCTCTGCTTTAATTGGGGGGGGGAGGCAAACACAGAGTAAACTTAAAACCGGTAGTCCACTTGTTTAGAAGTATGAGTCACTGCACCATTATCCTATGAGGAAACATTTCTATCCTGCTGGGTGTGATCTCTTCGAGGATAATAATGTCCACATCTACAGAGCACGAGGGCTCGCTGAACGTTTTGTTGAGTATGAAAACGATGTCAATAACAACATGCTATGGACTTCACGCTCACCAGATCTCAAGCCCATTGAATATCTGTGAGATATTCAATCACCAACTGTGAGAATATATGTTTGGAAGAATGGTGCTCAATCCTCCTGTACAGTTCCAGAGACTGTACTTATGGAAGCTGTTCAGGCAGCTCATCAAGGTACAAAATCTAAATGTTTTGTTTTTTTAATGCCAGATTTATAATTTAGTACTAATGTAATATAAAAATATAATTACTTGCTTTGACCGGTCTAGTGGCAGGTCTTCGCAAACATTTCCTGACACACCTTATCAAAAATTCAGGTGGTGTTTTTGAAAGGGCTCATTCTACGGTCACATCCAGGTTTGAATGGTACATAAGGAGTACAACATGACGGGGCTTGTTGTTATAGAAAAATACATTCCCATCAGCGTCGTGTAATACAGACTGATGTGAAGCGGAGAAGCCCAGTTTATAATTGATGAATGACTTTCCGTGCATGTGCAGAAGTAGCAACAATGCACATGGCACTCTTTATATACTCACCCGCATACTTCATGTACATCTGGAGGATTTAAAAAAAAAAAAAAAAAAAAAAAAAAAACACGACATTCACTACGGTATACTTGGCACGTCAGAGCCAAAACATTTCTGCTCATCGGCTTTTAAACTTAAAACGTTCCACTGTCGTGGTGATTAGTGTTGTTGAGCCGCGTCTCAAATTGAAAAAACTGACTTTACGTTCAAAAGCATTTACTGATCTAGATTGTCCAGAAGAAAGGTACACAAAACTGACCTTTATGTAGATTTAAAGGTGATATGAGAAGGTTTTAAAATTCAACTGTAAAAAGGGGAACCCGGTTACTCAATAATGCTCTAGTACACAAGTATGCGACTACACTAGCTTGTGGGGCGCCACTAGGGGTGGCTGTGGCTCAGTCGGTAGAGCGGGTTGTCCACTAATCCACTAATCGTAGGGTTGGCGGTTCAAATCCCGGCACGGGTGATCCCATGCCGAAGTGTCCTTGGGCAAGACACTGAACCCTAAGTTGCCCCCGATGGCAAGCTAGCACCTTGCATGCAGCTCTGCTACCATTGGTGTGTGAGTGTGTCTCATTAGTAAGTCGTTTGTAAATGTAAAAAAATGATATTTCTGTAAAGCTGCTTTGAGACAATGTCCATTGTAAAAAGCTCTATACAAATTGATTAATTATGATTAATTAATTAGCTTGTTTATGGTAGATGAACAGGAAAATCTGTTCATTTTTATTGCTGAATAGTGCTGTGTCGTCAAGACACAAATTTAAATGTGGCTTATTTGACTGTGACTCCCAGTAGCATTTTGCCGTATTAGCACAGAAAATCTTCTTTAATATTTAAAGTGATATTTCCAATATGAATAGCTGAAATATTTTTTTTTTTTTTTTAATAAAAAAAAAATAAGAGGCCACACGGGTTTACAGTAATGTACACACACATTAAAATGTCAATGTTTGACTACTTTGTTTCTTACAATGTTAATAAGTTTTAATAAATCAACCTTAAACATTTCATAACTTACCCCTCCTCGGGGACAGAGTGGTAGACTGTTCGACATTCCCTGTCCACTAAATCCACCTCCAGGTCATCATCAGGGAATTCGCCCAGCTCCTGCATGAGCTCGGCATCTCCGCTGCGCAGCTGCGTCATCAGGAATTCCTCCACATCCACCGGCTCCACTGCGTCATAAGACTGAGGCTGAACAAACACAAAATACTCTTAATAAAGAGCATAGTTCTCCACTAGTCAATGTTTTAAATTGACCACTATTTAATTGTTAGGATTCATATAACACATAAAACAGCAGTTTATGCATTGCTGCAGCTCAGTGTATGCACTGTGGACAAAGACGATCATTCCGGTCATCATTCAAATCTATAATACCCATCCTTTTCATCTAGAAGTCATATGGAGTTACGTCTTCATTAACGTTTGTGGAAAAGTCAACACCTAATACTCCAGATTAATATGTTGCTTATATGCTACTGTTAACGTCTCAGAGATTTAATTTTTCATAAATATTCAGCAAAAGTGATATATCCATCGAGCACAAATCAGAAGCCACAGACAACTTAAGCCAGATTTCACGGAATTCATTTCCCTTCCCCGGTTCTGCAATCGCGCCTCAAACCACAATCGATTAAATAAAAGCATGGTCAGCACTTGCAAAACACTGAGCATACAGAAAAAAAACCATCAAGTTTCAGTCTTTGCTTTCAAACAGACGCTGTGCAGATCTGGACCTACAAGGAAATCTATTCATTATATATCACTATTCAAAGATAGTGTTCGCTCTTCAGGGCAAGTATTCAAATGTAGTCAAATCTATTTAGTAGTAATGCTGAAAAGCTTGACGATTAAGGGTTCAACAATCACTGCAGCAGGAACGAAGAAACACAGAGCTTATGAGAAACTATCAAAAGGGCGTTAACTTTATACGCATGGCAACGCCTCCTGGAAAACAATACTTTCAGGTCCATAACCCTTTCTTTATTTACAAAATCACACCTCCATGTACAGTTCAGGGTAAGGGTCATGGTTAGACTGCTCTACTGCAACACACTCAAACAGAAATCCAGAGCAACTGGGAATCGGGAATCCATTTCAGATTCGAAGTCGGGGACTGGTTCTTATCAAAGCAATCTGCTGATTAGTTTTTTAAGCAAAGCGAGTACAAAGCAATGGAAGTTTTGTTTTTCGCTGCAACACTTTGTCCTTGCATCTCAAATAGAAAACAATCAGTGTACTGAATTTCACATTTTACCCTGGTGTGATTGCTTTTCTATCAGCACGGGATCTTTTCTTCAAAATATCACCTATAAGCAATAATAGAGTAAATGGCACAAATGGTGCACTTATATAGTGCTTTTATCCAAAGCACTTTACACCATGTCTCATTCACACACACACACACCCCAATGATAGCAGAGCTGCCATCGGGGGTAACTTGCGATTCAGTGTCTTGCCCAAGGACACTTAGGCATGTGGAGTCATGCGGGCCGGGAATCAAACCGCCAACCCTACGATTAGTGGACAACCAGCCACAGCCGCCCCATATAGAGCATAGAGAAAGCACAGTAAGACATTAGCAGCCTGAAGCCACAGTCCTTCACTCTTTAGGAAAGACACTAGTGTTCAAATGATAATTCATGGTTACCAGACAATAATGTGCTTTATCCTCTTGAATATTTGATGTTGATCCCAAAGAAAAGCTTTATTATCTTATTCAATAATGAAAATAAGTATATAAAACAAACAGCTGACCAGGAAAGCCAACAACCTTGCTGAAAAAAACAGGGCTGGAGGGATGAGGCTCAGTGAATAATATTTCAATGCTGACACTAACTGCTGCAACCCACACTTGAAGCTATGCACAGCGTTCAGTAATATCCAACTATTACACAGAACAATAACAGCTGGGCATGTTCTATCATGACTGTGCACAGGCATGTTGATGAACAACCTAGCAGTGTGTCAGCGCCTCGAGTACCAATTCATCCATTCAGCAGCTACAAAAACCTTTGGGAACAACAGAACCGTGGCTAAATCACAAGGGAAAAAGTCATTAGTTTTATAATTTGCTCATTCGCTTTATTTGTAGATCCCTTAGCTGAACAATAGGATATGAAATTGTACCAAATTAAGAAGCATGATCATAAAAGTTATGGAACAAATGTTCAACTAGTGACTGTGGTGATGGTCATGCCTGAAGCCATGCAAAAGCTTCCTGCTCACTGTTCCACTCCAGTTTTTTTTTTTTTAATTTAAAGCGCCTTTCATGACACCCAAGGTCACTACACAAATACAACATGCAAATTAGAGCTGCAATAACTAATCGATAAAACTGATAATCGATTATTAAAAAAACGTAGTCAATGAATCTCATTATCGATTAGTTGGTCTGTGCGCCGCACGGGGAGATTTACTCATTAAATTACTTCTCTTCCCGAAACAAGCTTCGGAATGCTAAATTGTAAAGTTGTGTCCAAATGAACTGCTGTACACTTACACTGTGCACTCTGCACTACCATCTAGTGTATGAATTTTAGAAAAGGTAATATCTCAAATATAACACTAGCAGGTTTTTTACTACCCGGATGTATAAGCCTAGCTAACTAGCTGATGGCACATGACGTGACTCTAGCATTAGCAGACACCGAGAGTTACCGACAATGACCTTCAGTTTACCGTTCGTCATCGTTACCCTTTATTCCCAACATGACCTCAGTCACCATCAGACGGAGGCAAAATAGTCACATGACTGAGGAAGAAAGTGTGTAACCTCCAAGTCCTCTAAGGCAGGGAAACATTTTATATTAAACACCACGAAGATCAAGCACTGCTGCACAAGCACAAAGTTATGTTTATAACTTTTATAACAAAATGCTCCACTCTATGTAAGGGGAAGGGGAAACTGGTGCAAGCTGCTTAAAAGGTTCATTTTAATTTAACTTTATTGTGATTATATGCTGTATTTGTGCGCTTGAAGTGTAAATTCTGTTGTTTAGTATAACGGAAGTGATGTGTTGGTAACGAGGCCGCGTTGCTGATCACTCGTGGTGTAGATGCGCAATAGGAGCGCGAGTAAGATCTGTAATGTCTAATTAAAGCCTTATGATGAAAAATAAACACGTAAAATAATATGTTTAAAGGCAGTGAGTAACAGAAACCACAAGGTGCAGTGAAGGAGTTTTTATTATTAATTTAGAACTGTTGTTCAATTCGGTGCCTTTTGTGCATCCATAAAATAATTTTTTTATCCATCCATCCATCCATCTATACATATTTTTAGTTTGTAGTGTGTATAAGTATTTATTCATAATTTTTTATGGATTCACAAAAAGCACTGAATTAAACTACAGTCCTAAATGAATAATATATATTCTGGTGTGTGTGTGTTGGGTTCTTTTCTGTTTTGTACAAACAGTTGTGTAAAGTTTTAGTCTGAAGTTTATATTTGTAACACTTTTTATTTAAAAAAAAAAAAAAAAAAAAAAAAAAAAAAAAAAGTATTGAAAGTTTGCCTCGCCCCCATCCGACCGAGGGAAAAAGAGTAAATGAATAAAATCGGCCAACTAAACGATAATGAATATAATCGTTACTTGCAGTCCTAATGCAAATACAATTCAAAAAACACTAAAAACACACACACACACACACCATACAATATTATACATAAAACCCATTATAATTATAATGAAGTATTATGTAACCATGCAACAGAGTAGATGCAAGCCTGAAGAGTTTTTAAAAAACTTTTTAATCTTGAAATGTTGAAAGTTGCAGATATGTTGGGGAAGTGAATTCCAGAGCTTAGCGGCAATGTGACTAAAGGCTCTTAAAACCATAGTGCTAAAGGTCACGTTTTAGACAGCAGCAAGGAGAACACAAGTACTAAATTGTGGATACATTAACTACAAACATGACAAAGAGAAAAAGGAGATTATACAACTGACTGATCAGCTTCCTCCTGTGATGAAACATTCCTGTCATGATGGGCGTGCTCTGTTCCTGGATGACACAGTGCACGAGGGATCACTGAATCTTTTCGTGAGTATGGAAATTATGTAAAGCAGATGCTTTAGCCTTCGCAGTCAACAGCTCTCGAACAGCTTTGAGAAATTTTGGGCTGCAGTGCTAAACAGCTCGCTCTACCGCCATAATCAAAACACCAACTGAGGGAATATGTTTTGGAAGAATGATGATCATTTCTCCCGTATAGTTCCAGAGAGGTGTAGAATCTATGCCAAGATGCACTGAAGCTGTTCTGGCAGCTGTCCTGAGGTCCAAAGAGCTTACCAAGCTTACATTTTATTCTGGTTTTTCACTTTTCATTTGTCACCTGTCTGTCTACAGTGCATCCGGAAAGTGTTCACAGCACTTCACTTTTTCCACATTTTGCTATGTTCAGCCTTATTCCAAAAATTAATTAAATTATTTCTAAAATTCTACAAGTAATACCCCATAATGACAACGTGAAAAAAAGTATGTTTTAAATCTTTGCAAATTTATTACAAATAAAAAACAAAAAAATGCACATGTACATAAGTATTCACAGCCTTTGCTCAATACTATGTTGAAGCACATTTGGCACCAATTACAGCCTCAAGTCTTTTTCAGTATGATGCTACAAGCTTGGCACACCTATTCTTGGGCAGTTTCTCCCATTCTTCTTTGCAGGACCTCTCAAGCGCCATCAGGTTGGATGGGGAGCGTCGGTGCACGGCCATTTTCAGATCTCTTCAGAGATGTTCAATCGGGTTCAAGTCTGGGCTCTGGCTGGGCCACTCAAGGACATTCACAGATTTGTCCTGTAGCCACTCCTTCGTTATCTTGGCTGTGTGCATAAGGTTGTTGTCCTGTTAGAAGATGAACCGTCGCTCCAGTCTGAGGTCCAGAGTGCTCTGGAGCAGGTTTTCATCAAGGATGTCTCTGTACATTGCTGCATTCATCTTTCCCTCGATCCTGACTAGTCTCCCAGTTCCTGCTGCTGAAAAACATCCCCACAGCATGATGCTGCCACCACCATGCTTCACTGTAGGGATGGTATTGGGCAGGTGATGACTGGTGCCTGGTTTCTTCCACACATGACGCTTGCCATTCAGACCAAAGTTTAATCTTTGGTCCGAGAGTCCTTCAGGTGCCTTTTGGCAAACTCCAGGCAGGCTGTCATGTGCCTTTTACGGAGGAGTGGTTTCTGTCTGGCCACTCTACCATACAGGCCTGATTGGGGAGTTCTGCAGAGACGGTTGTTCTTCTGGACGGTTCTCCTCTCTCCACAGAAACAAGCTGGAGCTCTGTCAGAGTGACCATCGGGTTTTTGGTCACCTCCCCGACTAAGGCCCGTCTCCCCCGATCGCTCAGTTTGGCTGGGCAGCTAGCTCTAGGAAGAGTTCTGGTGGTTCCAGACTTCTTCCATTTACGGAGAAACATCTCAAGGATGATCAGTGGAAACAAGATGCACCTGAGCTAATTTTTGAGTGTCATGGCAAAGGCTGAGAATACTTATGTACATGTGCATTTTTTTTGTTTTTTATTTTTAATAAATTTGCAAAGATTTCAAACAAACTTCTTTCATGTTGTCATTATGAGGTATTGCTTGTAGAATTTTGAGGAAAATAATGAATTTAATCCATTTTGGAATAAGGCTATAACAATGTGGGAAAAGTGAAGCGCTGTGAAAACTTTCCAAATGCACTGTATTAATCCGTGTATGAATCCATTTTGAAAAGTGTAAGATCTAGTAATATGCCCTTTTCTGCAATTTCTGTAAATGTTAGGTTACTCCAATCTCTCTGTGTCCACCACCCCCCCCATATATACAGTATATATACATATATATATATATATATATTTTTTTTTTAGAAAACCAGAAGAAGCAGTTCGAGCAGTTGTGCCTGATGTTGACTTTACAAAAAAACGCAGACTATGAACCTAATCATTATCCTGTTTCTTTCACCAGGTACGAATATGTCTAAATAAGCAAACTGATCTCACAATGCTTGTAAAAGAATAAAAAAATTTCCAGCATTATAATATTTATAATATCATTAGAGGTACCAATTTCCCCTGCGTACCACTGAAGCTCATTCTATGGTTCTTAAATACTGCTAAATGTTAGCGTATCAATATATTGTGGTAAATTGTGTCACAGTACATTTTTCTGGGATACCATGGATAAGCATCCAACACATCCATGGATAATCCATGGATAATACGCATTTTAATGTTTTTTTTTTTTTTTTTAAATACAAATCCATTTACAAACCCAATGGAGGCCGTTGAATTGATGCTAAAATCTTTGTAGAATTACACACAAAATTTTTTTTTTACTGACTTAACTTTCTCCTTGTTGGTATTAAATGTTTTGTGGGAAAATAAATAAAATTATATTTATAATTTTTGTACACATCAAATAACTGTTTTCAATTATTTAATTTTATTTTTTATCTACTGTATTTGACAGTTTATGAGCGAACCAGTATTTCATGATGGATGTTGTGTATCCAGGTAATGCCTTTGAGAATAGTCATATGATACTTATGTCACATCACCCAGCCCTAGTTTTGTTTAAAGTTTGGTCACCGTGCATTAGCAGTCAGTAACTGTCTAAGGAATATAAGACTCTTAAAACAAGTGTTGAACAGCCATATGGACCCATGCAATTCTCTGAAGAGAACATGCCAATGTATTGTCATTAAACCCAGCATCAACATGCAGCGAGGGGCCCTACCTCATCAACCCTATCAGACACAGCAAGTCTGTCATCCCAACTTCCTGTTCTTTAACGATTTACATTAACGTGTTCACATACTCTGCATGCATGATTAGAAAGAGTTTAGTTACTACCTATGCTAATTCACAACACTATAACTGATGGAACCGGCGCATCTCCGGAAACTCAAAAACTAGAAAATCTCACCCGGTGTCTTCACGGCCAGCAATAGGGCAAACAACAAAATGGCGGTGCCGGAAAGAAAAAAAGCTGTTTGCTGGTTTCTGAACAACTCTTCCTCTACAAGATGCTATGCAACACACCATGCCGTTAGACGTCTGATAAGAGGACGTGATGTCATTACCACTTCCTTTACCAGTTCTGGTGAAAATGCAGAAGCATATAATCTAGACAGGGACGGATGCTTCCAGCAGGTGTCGTTAGGATTTTAACAACTGGCTAACAATTTACGGCTATACACACACATTTACAATAACGGACTTTACGTCACATTAATAATATATGCATAAGAGTCGTGCAATAATGGAAATACAAATATATTTTATATATATATATATATATATATATATATATATATATATACA
>JAFFST010052435.1:183194-198281 GCA_022414735.1 Noturus placidus
GGACGAACCTCATCAATCCCCGGGGCTTTGCCACTGTGTAGTTGTTTGACTACCTCAGTGACCTCCACCACGGAGTAAATGACACTTTACTAAATGGTAAATAGCACACTTATATATAGCGGTTTTATCCAAAGCGCTCGAGAACATGCCTGGGCGTGGTCTACCAAAGAAGTTTAGTGCACGTGCTCAGAGTCATATCCAGAGGTTGTCCTTGGGAAATAGACGCACGAGTTCTGCCAGAATTGCTGCAGAGGTTGAAGGGGTGGGGGGTCAGAACTACAAACATGGCCGACAAGGACTACACTTCCCACATGCGCACCATCTCCTGAGTTCTAATCAGAGACACCTGGAGCCAATCACACACACACACACACACACACACAGCATATAAGTGACTTTTGAAGCATTACAAATTTGCACAGTAAACGCTTGGTTGCCTAGTCTCTGTTGTTATCCAAGCCTTGATTTATGTGATCGGTATGCTGATTCTGTCCTTTGCTCTGTCCCTTGACTTTGATTCTCTGCCTTGCCTAGTTTTGCCTGTTTGCCTGACCTCTGCCTGTTCTTTGACTATGATTTCTGCCTGCCCCTTGTGTTTTTGTTATTCTTACCTGCACTTGCTTCTGCCTCAGTTACCATTATGTGACAGATTACTTCGCCACTTCATGGAAACAGCGGGTAAGGCGGAATGGCGCCAAGCCATCGACGCCCATGGAAGATTGATGAGTGAACATCACTAAAAGCTAGCCTACCTAATGGAGTAGGTTACTAATCTTTCTCAGCCCGTGCTTCACGCCATGCCTTCCCATGCTCAGTTATGCTGAGGAGCCGGTATGCTGGGGAGCCAGCATGATGTAAAGGGTTCCTGCTACAGTGCTCCCCGTTCTTCGCTAGCTACCTGGACATGCTGGAGACTCGTAAGATCATCAATTTCTTGGAACTCTCAACCGGGCAAGTTCTATTATGGGCTACAGCGGTGTAGCTCTCACACTCCCTCATACTGGTCACTGGAAGTTCAACATGGCACCTCACGGCAAAGAACTCTCTGAGGATCTGAAAAAAATAATTGTTGCTACATAAAGATGGCCTAGGCCAGTTGTTTTCAAAGTGGGGGTCGCGGCCCTCTTGGGGGCTGCCGGGGGCCTCAACAATTTGGTGTGAAAAATAAATTCTCACTCTCAGACAACCACACACACAATCAATTCCTAATGTAATGTAAATATGTAAGATGTAATTATTAATAAAAAAAAGGGGGGATATATTCAGAAGTCTGTATTTTTAATGTGTTTTAAATACATCTTGCAAAAGGGGGCCTCGGACAAATGTTAATGCCATTTGGGGGGCCTTACCCTGGAAAAGTTTGGGAACCACTGGCCTAGTCTATGAGAAGATTGCCAAGACCCTGACACTGAGCTGCAGCATGGTGGCCAGACCATACAGCGGTTTTTACAGGACAGGTGCCACTCAGAAGAGTCCTCGCTATGGTCGACCAAAGAAGTTGAGTGCACATGCTCAGTCATATCTAGAGATTGTCTTTGGGAAATAGCCGTATGAGTGCTGCCAACATTGCTGCAGTGGTTGAAGGGGTGGGGGGTCAGCCTGTCAGTGCTCAGACCATACGTCGCACACTGCATCAAATTGGTCTGCATGGCTGTTGTCCCAGAAGGAAGTGTCTTCTAAAGATGATGCACAAGAAAGTCACAAACAGTTTGCTGAAGACAAGCAAACTAAAGACATGGATTACTGGAACCATGTCCTGTGGTCTGATGAGACCAAGATAAACTTATTTGGTTCAGATGGTCTCAAGCGTGTTTGGCGGCAACCAGGTGAGGATTACAAAGACAAGTGTGTCCTGCCTACAGTCAAGCATGGTGATAGGAGTGTCATGGTCTGGGGCTGCATGAGTTCTGCCGGCACTGGGGAGCTACAGTTCATTGAGGGAACCATGCCAACATTGTATTTTTGTGAATAAGTTAAATAGTCAAAAGGATAAACAATAAAGGAAAATTTCACAGCATTCTTTGCTCATATTTACCAAAAGCGCTAATATTAATGGCGGTCACTGTATGATCGTATGTGAATATGTAAATATTTGACACAAGAAACTTGTGTATGCATGTGATCACCAACCCACATTCTTCCCATTTTAGGTAAGTTAGCTGTCTTGCTAGCTATTTTAGTTAACTGTACAAAACTGCTCAGTGGATTTGGATATTCTAAAGGCTTTTATGTAATGTAATGTATGTAATGTTCTATTTACAGTAATTAAATGTAGGCCATGTTTTAATAATGAAAGACCAACACATGAGAATCACATTTTATACTTTTTTCTTCACTATTGTATGTATGTCAATCTACTTATTTACTTATGTAGTTATGTACTTCCTTATGTACTTATGCTATAAAGCCAATTGTTTGTGGACACCTGACCATCACACCCATTTATCCAAACAAATGGCTTTATCCAAACTGTTATCACAAAGTTGGAAGAATGTCTTTGTACGCTCTAGCATTAAGATTTCCCTTCACTGGAATTAAGGATCCCAAGCATGTTCCAGCATGAAAATACCCCTGTGTACAAAGTGAGGTTAAAAACATGGTTTGCCAAAGTTGGTGTTGAAAGAACCCAAGTGACCTGCACAGAGCCCTGACCTCAACCCCACTGAACAACTGAGATGAACTAGAACTCTGACTGAAACCCAAGCCTCCTCATCAAACATCTGTGTCTGACCTCACTCTTGTGGCTGAATGAGTACAATTCCCCACAGCTATGATCCAAAATCTAATTGATACCTTCCCAGAAAGGTTGAGGTTATTATACACCAAAGGAATGAGATGTTCAGCAAACACACGAGTGTGGTTGGTCAGGTGAACACAAACATTTGGCCATATAGTGTATGTATTTCTTTATACATGTTTTCTTGTTTACATATTCAATTATCTATTTACTTACCTAATTATTTACCCATTTACATTTATTTGGAATTCTCACTGAAACTCCTTGAAGCTATCAAACGCTAAGAATCCATCATCTAACTTCATAAATGTATGACTACAGAGAAATGACTACAGTTTGAAAATGTAGTCAGTAGAAAGTAAAGATTATTGTTTTGAAATGTAAGTAAAAGTCATAAGTACTACATTAAAAAAAATAGTGTAAAAAAAGTACGAATACTTAATAGTAGAGATGCACCGACACTAAATTTCTCAGCAGATACAGATAACTGATCATTCAAGTTATAACAACGCTATCAGCCAATACCGATAGTTCTGCCTTTTATGCCTTCTTTTAAATGAATAACAATTAATTCCAAAATGCAGAAAGAAATGCAAATAAAAACTCTATTCTCTCCATTTCAGCAAGTTTCACAGTAACTGGTCTCAAACAGAAAACACATTACTCTACTTAAAGTTAACACTAACTAAATTCTGAGGATTAAAATAAGATTTCTTAACTTATTGAAACCTCCTGTTAATCTTCACATTCACTCTCCACAAACAAAAGCATTTCTACTTCATCATTGAACATCAAGCTGGTAATATATAGTATAAACTTTAAATATTAACATTAACTGGACATGAAATATACTACTCTACAAATATATCTTTCTGTGCAATATATACTTTATATCAACTCATCTTCATTTAAATCTTTCAATGGTGTCCTGGCACTTTAATTCAGCACGAGCAGTTCGAAACTTCACTGCTGCAGCGTCCGGTGTAAAATGTTAGCAGTGCAGAGATTACAGCGATTACAAACTGCAGGTTTGTCGTCATTCCACATAAGGGACATCATCTTTACACACAGCACGAAATCGTTTGATGGGATATAATCAGCCCTGATCATTGGATGTTTCTAAACTAAAAATTGCCTTTATCGGCCGATAATCGGTATCGGTACATCTCTACTTAATAGTCAAAGTCAAAAGATTGCTGCATGATTCTTAGACACCACATATAATAGAAAACCTGCTTCCTGCTAAGGGTTCCTTCAGAGTGTAACCTTGCTCGTCTTTGACATGAAAATGTCACCAAGGAAATTCTCCTCTTAGAATTCTTGAACTCTAACCCACTTTATTTTTGTGTGGTGCCTCGAACAGCCTGTTGCGTTACAGTGATTACATAGCAGCACGCGGACACCCAAACGTGACGTACCTTACATCTCTCAACACAACAATTCTAATACATTTTCTTGCTTCGGTAAACTGACACACCTACAGGACAGGTAAAAGTCTGCTTTGGGTTCATTAACTGTAGACAGGAACGTGGTCATTTCTCCATTCACTGGGCTGCAGGGAGGAGAGAAGCAGCAATACCATAAAAGAAAGCTGAAAGCCGTGATGTGTTATAGAATATTTCACTTTTTCATGAATAGGTATGCAGCAGACACTTTTGTTCAACGCAGTTTGCAAGTGAGGCAGAAAATAAACCAAGCAAAAGCTATAAGAGTATATGACCATGGTTAATGGATTTCATACAGCCCAGAGACTTCAACTCACAGCTTTCAGGTCAATACATTTAAAACAGTTGGATAAGGTTTCTTTCTAAATAACTAAATAGAACCCTGCACTGAAAAAAAAAAAAATTCTTAGCAAGTGTACATATCTTACGTGTAGATAAATCCATCTAACACAGTACATTAAGGTTCTTTCTAGAAAGAAATGCTTGCAATTTATTGTGGAACATACAGATGTATATATAAAGTCAAGTTAATGTGCTAAGATTAATACAGGAGTCCTGTAAGAAACCTTATCCAAAAAACATTTGTAAATGAACTAGCACTGCACTAAGATATGAATAATTACCTACACCAGAGAAATGTATGAATATTTATGAAGTCTAACAAGTTTGGAGTGGATTATGGGGCATGTGCCAAATGAGTGTTACACCGTATGACGACAAAAAAAAAAAGAGCAAGTCTACGTGTAAAGAGAATTTCCATTCTGTGTTCTAACTGGCACACGTTCTAAAGGTTCCTACACAATGACTAGATCCTCTATTAATGAGAGGGCTGGAGCTGTAGAGAACAATCCGCATTTGCTTTGCTCAAATCGAGTCCGGACTGCAGATCAGCATGTAACACAACACTTTTGAGAAAATGCCGGAGCCTCACAACTTCCTTTACTTTGGATTTCCGTGAAACGTCAGCATAATGTGACTGAAAGGAGGGAACTGTTGACATCATGTGGCAATGTATTTCCCTTTCAAACAACCTTCCTGTTGTTGGGAGGAATTCCAGTATGCAAAACTGCGCTTTCTCTGACATGTTCAGTTTGCACTGAAGTTTCTGCCCGAATGGCTTTTAAAGTCGTTGCAATTATTGCTCACAAGTCGGACAAAATGTATGGAGTACTTCACGTAAACATGCACTGAATGGAACAGAACTAATCGAAGGAGGAAGGGGGGGGGGGGGGGGGGGGGGACAGCCAGCATCTCATGTGGTGAAGCCACATCCACACAAACACCATGCAGACTGTGAACTCTCAATCTTGAAAGGACTGTCAGTGACATCATCCATGCAAATAAAAGGGTTAGCACAGCAAAGAGGGAAAAGTCAGGCAGACACTGCCAACAACTCTCCAGCAATCATGTTTAACGCTGACTTGCTTACATTTTTAGCAAATGCAAGCAGCTGCAGCAACAACAAGATGATCTCTGGTGAGATGAGGCAGCCAGACTGCTCCGCATTAAGTGGACCCACATTAGGGATGTCTTTGGACACTCGCAATGCCCACATCTCTTTTGAAGCACCATCTTCATCAGAATGCACTGAATTTTTGCTTCATCCTCATCTGAACCACCACGAATTTACCAAACCTCAAGAGGTAATGAAAGATAACCTGCTTGCTTTATCTAGAGCTTCCGATAATCATACTTCTAAGAGTGACCAACGTGAGGGTGAAAATCATGCCGGACGTCTACCTCTCTACTTTTTTTATTTCTTCCTTGTGCATTAGTGAGCAAGCTTTGTTTCCTTTTGAGTCACAGCAAAGAGGAAGTGAAACGGCGTGTATGAAATTAGTAAGAATAACCCCTCTGCGGCATCGCAACCCCACAACTTTGCTTTTGAAAGCTCTATTCTAGTCTCCCAAAAGAACCGGGATTATAAATTAAGAAAATACTGCCTTCATATAAGCACTATTATGACTATTACAGACACGCTAGCTCAACATCCTGAGAAATCTTGAAACTGGCTGTGCTGATGGACATATTTATAGTCCTTGAAAGATTACAAACCTCCTCAAGTTGTAAAACCATGCTTCGTGTTCTGTCAACTGAAGCAGAAGCATTTTTGTAGGATCATAACGTCAGTCATTAAAGTATAACAAGAGCCCATTAATGTCAATGGTAAATGTAAGACTGACTACAAATGCTGCTTCGCACACAACACCTGACATGAGAAATTGGCGTTATATGAACGAAGCTACAACTTATTCCCTACCTATAAACTCCACAGAGATCTTTCACAACAGAGTTTATGCTTAGTAAAATTATCATCAGCAGTATAAATCCACCCCTCCTCCTCCTCCAAGCACAATGGGCTCATGCACTTCCTCACCACCTGCTATGTAAAAAGAAGGAACAATAATAACTTCCGGCGTAACCAGACTTTTAACTGTTGGATTTTATTGAACCGAAAAGGAGGAAAAGATCCTCACAGGAAAGGATCAACAGATCAGGAAGACATCAGCACAGTGGAAATGATAGCCTGGGCAAGATCTCATTGTTTGCCATAGGAGTGTGTGTGTGTGTGTGTGTGTGTGTGTGTGTGTGTGAATAAAAGAGGATAATGCTTCAAATAAGCACCCGTTTTCTCTCTCTCGTTCGTGACAAAACTTTCAGCTTTTTCTTATTCTCACACACACACACACACACACACCAGAACAAACTAAAATGACTATAAGAAACAACTACTAAGAGCGTTTAAAGGAATAGCGCATGCGCACAAGCCGTGACCTCTTCCATGACTATTTTTTTACATTCTGTTTTGAAAGATGTGTGTGTGTGTGTGTGTGTGTGTGTGTGTGTGTGGCCGGTTGTTCTTATTAGTCCTCGCGCTCAGGACGTGTAGCTGCCTGCTGTGGAATCTACAGCGTGGAACTCGCTCCTAATAAACTCCACAGAGGAATCCGACGAGGAGACGCTGTTGACGGCTCCGAGTCCGGAGCAGCGCGCGCTGGTGGCTGAAGAACGTCACGCGACGTGTCTGTTAGTTCTGTGCTACTGGACTTGTATTTGGGTGATAGCATCTTTTCTCGCGACGTCTTCAAGCGTATACAGCGCATGCACACTTGCACTGACTTAATTCTAGCCGACGTGTCAGTGGTCAGTTGTGTGTGGGGGAAAGAAAGGCAGAGAACAGCCTACCTGTTGATTTTGAGCGCGAACGCCCGGCGCTCCGGCAGCGACGCCATCAGGGAGCGGGGCTGTGGGGCCGAGGGACCGAGGGACTTCCTCACAGGGCTTTAACCCACCGTGCAGAAACGCTGAACTGCGCCTGTCATCGTCAGCAGCATCTTCTCGCCATCAGTGCTTCTGCTGGGCGGCAACTTCCGCATTTGGACAAACCCAAACACTCACAATGGGCATGCGGGGAGAGAGAGAGAGGGAGGATTTCCTTACTTAATCCGCGTTCTGCTCTGTTTAAAGTTTTATTTGTTTGCGCCACTTTCCTTTTTTCTGTTTTCTGTTATGATCAATAACTAGTGGTAACGGCTGGAAGGTTGCTCCGCTCTTTTCCGTCTTGTTAGTCACGCTGGGTGGAAATGAGGAATCCTGGCTGTAATGAGTGTCATTAGCGAGCGTTTCGGGAGGAATGTGGAGCAGCCAGTCATGAACTTTTAATGCCGAGTGCGCCCTCTGGCGAGCAGCTGCAGACGCTGCAGGTTAAAACAAGGAAATTTATGTAAAAAAATAAATAAATAAATAAATAATGAAGAACCCCATTTCGGTTCGTCTGGGATTTCACAGATGGTTTGTGTGTGATTCTTGCGGCGATTTTTTTAAATGATATATTTTGCGGGGTTTTTTTTTGTGGGGAAACTAGCCAACTCGAATTGTAAACTGCTTCGCATGGTCTTTAACAGTGACTCTTGCTGGCAAAGGACACCTTTTAGCTGTACTCGTTCTACGCTCGAAGACGGCTTTGGCTGAATGCGCGTTGTGATGACGTCACACGATGCGCCTTGGCGTTGATTTGCGGTAATTTTGAACAATTGCAACAAGCTCCTGCGAATATTGCGGAGTTTGCTTGATTGTGCGTTAATTTCTGCAGTCGCAAAATCGTGGAGGGACTGAACTGTGAAGATTGGAGCTGTAGTAGTTAAGTAGGTGAAGTACAACCAATACTCCAACTAGGAACACACAAAGAAAACGCCCACATCGGCCCGGGATTATTACTCGGAAAGTCTGGATTATTATTATTATTACTACTACTACTATTATTAGATGCTCCATGTAAATATACCAGAAGGGTTAGTGGTCAGCAGGTTTGCCTCACACCTCTGGGGCTGGGGAGTCGAACCCCACCTCTGCCCTGTGTGTGCAGAGTGCTCCTTGTTTTGGGGGTTTCCTCTGGGTACTCCAGTTTCCTCCCCAGTCCAATTTTGCCTTGAAGTGTATTATTCCTTATACCAGAGATGCAACAATTGCAATTTTAACTGGACGTATTGCACTTTTAACTGTTTACATTTAATGTTACGCAACATCCGCAAAACAAGTTAGTTCAGTTCATCACTTGTTATAAACAATTGCCCCCTCAGCAGCTTCTCCTGGATTCTCTCAAAGTTAACGAAAAAAGAAACGGCAACTGTAAACTCATCTGTGCTGAAAATTAATATAGCTCTATCATTCGTGCTACAGCCAGAAAAAAGTTTCCAAGCCATGTGGTTATAGAGAAACACAAACATTCTGGTCAAATCAGATTCAAGACTTCAAACATTCAGCTCGTCAAGTTGCTGGTAAACTCCTAGTCTTCTGTCCTGAAAACTTTTCCATGGCAGAAAACAAAAAAAAAAACCAGCTTCACCACAGTATTACAAAGCACTGCTACTGAAGACTCCTTCCAAAAAGATTAAATAACTGTAATTACACACAGCTTCACCATATCAACGTTTATACATTTTTCTTTGTTAAATAGCAAAATATTTTTGTTATTAAGCTATGTCTATCTATCTATCTATCACCGATTAGTCGAGACCGACCGCCGGGCACTTTATGGCCCACGTATGTCTATTAAGCTATGACTTAGCTATTAATATATAAATGATGTATTAGAATGAATGCATTAATAAACATGTGGTTTGTCTTGCAGTTGGCATTATTGTGTGCTGCTCTTATAGAAAATAATAGCAATATTAATGAAAAGCTAACTATCTGTAGCCAAGCTTACTGTTTAATATGAGCCATTTTTCAACAGCCGAGTTATTCATTAGCATGAATTTTAAACCTGATATTATCGATCAGCTAATTAACAGGCTTTACTGAGTTGACGTGTACATGAGAGCAGGAACAGGAATGGAAACCTGTGACTTTAACCCATGTAGTGTTAACTATAGATAAAAAAAAATAATAAAAATCTCCCACATGCTGGTGTTCACCCAATCATGATGTAAAACTAACTACACACTTACTTGAAAACCTAAATGTGATTTACCTTGTTAAAAGGACATCCTGGCATCGTTTAATGGCCTACGACATGGCCATTTCTTGTTATCTGCTTCTCAATCAGCTGACTGTTCTGTTCAGTTTTATATGAATCAAAATTTGCCATTGGAACTCCATGTAAGAACAAAACAGGAATTTTAATAAGACACTTTAAGAAAAAAAATAACAAAGCTAATAACATCCCCACCTCGGAACCTGCAAAACAAACTGAATGACATTAATCCCTTACTACTCTGATGAAGTTCATTTTGAAACGAGCTATGGCTCCTATAAAGCAAAAAATATGTTAGCAATACTTATTTCATGTTAAATGAAACATACAGGGCGTCCTAAAAGTTTCCATACATAGGGATAATGAAAAAGGGATGGTGAAAAAACATAGGGAAAATGAACACTTTTTAGCCAAATGTAACTTTATTTACAAAACGTCCTCTATGTGATGTGCCATTACTTTACGCACGCACACACACACAGAGTTGTCTCCTCGCGAGGTTGGCTCCCAGTTTGGCGACAACATGGAGTGTGATGTGCTTGCCATGTTTCCTCAACCTTGAGGCAGCTTCCTGATCAAATCATGAGAATGATTTCATTACTTTTGTCAAAGGCATTGTTAAAGAAAAGAATCTGAAAAGAAAATTTTCTGGAAGACATTTTGCTAAAAAGTCTTAAATTTCTCCTATGTATGGAGACGTTTGGGACACTCTGCAGAGAGGATGTGTAGACAAGCCCTCTGGAACATGTATACCATATTAAGGGTCTAAATGACAAAGCTGTACAGGCCTTCTGGAACGTTAAATAATTTAGAAATTAAAAATGAAGCCGCATTCGGCCATGTACTAACCCGTCGCGTACTCTGTTGCATAATGAAACTCATGAACATGACACTTAAGTTTAGAAAACAGAGAGAATGGTAAATATATCAAAATAGACATACTGTGTGTACATTCAAAGAAACACACCAATGCTGAAGTACATCACAAAAACGTAAGTATGCATATAATCAGATGCTGCCTTTCGCTGATCTACTCTACATATACTGGAGATTTCTCCATTGATATCTTGCTGCCAAAAGTAAATTCAGATTCGCGCCACTCTCACATGCTCTTCCTCAGCTTCTCGAGTGCAGCCTCCTTCTCCTGCAGAAGGTCTTTAAGGCGTTTGATTCTCTCCTGTCGTTTTATCTCCTCAGGGTCCAGCACTACAGAGGAGTACAGTTCGCTAGGTATTTTGTAGCTCGTATAGTATAACTGGCAATCTGAGGATGAGCTCGTCTTCGTCACCTTCAGTTTGCTTGGCTTCAGAGTGCCTGTTTCTAACTGGCTGCTTGTAGGTTTATCACAAGGCGTGTTTTGTGTGCATCTTGAATTGCTGCTGCATGTTCCTGTCATTGCTGGTTGGCTTGTCGAAAAGGTAGCAGTGGGCAAACTACTTTTAACAGCCGTACTAACATGCAATTGGCTACCATGTGTCGTTTCATCTCCTGACTTTCCTGATGCACTGTTGCTTGAATGTGAAACCGAATCTGCCAATCTGTCGACTGTAATCGCATCTCGGTTTGATTCAGGCGAAACACTTTTAGATGAAGTAATGCTTGAACAGGGAGTTGGCTTCTCTCCTGGTTTAGATGCTGAATTTCCAGCCACTCCTCCTACCTTAGTTCCACAAGGACATGCTGTGCACACTCTCCGTAACCCTGAACAAGAAGTTGGACTGTCACTTTGACACTTGGCAGTATGAGCATGTAAAAGCTCGAGCGAAGAGGATGAACAGAGGTGATTGGTGGTCGTGGCTGATACGTCAGAAGCACCACTGGTGGATGGGGTTTCTTCGTCTGCACCTTGACAGGACTGAAGGACCCGTCTGTCTGTACTCTGCTCGGCTGACGCAATTTGAGTCTCATGGTCGCATTCTACTAAAGCGTTAGATGGAGGTGAAGAATGTCCGTCAGTGAATGAAAAGGTATCCGAGCTAGTTTTATCTCCATTTCTCTCCAAACGTTTTCTTTTGCCAGTTTTTTCAGGCTCCTACAGACAGACAACACAACAAATGGCCAATACACAACACTGTTCATATTGCACTTACATACATTACTTTGTGTGTGTATGGGTATACATCATGAAAAACAAAGCATTATATCCTCTCTCAATTGTATGCAGCTTCGAATAAAAACATCTGCTAAATGAACAGCTGTCTGATGTGAACATTAACCGAAGCTCTTGAGCTGTAGCTGCATGACTTTATGCATCGTGCTGCTGCCACATGACTGGTGGATTGGATATCTGTAAAACGGCTGGTGAATACATATTACTACACACACGGTCCAAACCAATTTGCAGGATTCTTCTGAAAGATTACTGATATGGCAGCACTTGGTAATGTACACAACAGGCATAAATCCCCTTCAAATATAACGAAACATTTTTATCGACTGTGAACTGCTTTATCTGATCAGGTCTTAAGTATAAGAATAAATCTCACCTGTGTCTGAATCAGCTGTTTGATTTTTGTCTCAATCTTTGAGTCGCGAATCAGTTTGCGGATGCCGTCTAGCGTGCGTTTGTTAATTAAGCTTTTCTCGTTCTGCGGGTGACCTTCCTGTGCCTCATTAGGCGCGTCTATCTTTTGTAAGGAAACGCTTAAATCGGAGGTAATCCCAAAAGTCCGTCTGAATTCAGAATCACTCTTAGGCTGGTCTTTTTGGTCTGGAACCATTTCGTCAAAAGACTGTTAAAAAGTAAAATAAAGAAACAAATAAAATAAACAAGTAAGGACCGCACAGCTTTTACCTGGTGACATTAGCCTGCTTTTACATTACAAATACTGTAATATTATAATACATTTAAGACTGCAGAATGAAGACAAAATACAAAACCATCTTTGTACTGGTCTCTACATGTATTAAACACAATCATGAACCATGAAAAACAACAACAACGATTTGCATGAGGACTATGTGAATGCTGCTACTGCAAGAACATTTAATAAATTAGATGAGATTGTACAACTTGGCATGTCCAATCACTGTAATCAAAGACATTCTAGAAATATTTTTCTTTTGGCTAGATAAGTACTTACTCATATAAAAGAAGACATTACAATAAGTAACTATTAAGATTAGTCCTTTTAGCTTATAAGGACATTGAAGTTGCTGTACCTTTTCAGTAACATCAGTTTGTTGATCACAAACTACTTCTAGTGTTTCTGACGATGCCTCATTTCCTTCAAGAGCAGGTTCGTTCACATGCACAGCATCATATTTACTCGCATCCAATTCAGCGCTACAGGTACTGTTCAGCAGCGCGTCGCCTGTCTCCATGCTTTCTGTGTCTAATTTCGTGTCATCTGCATCGTTCACACAACTGGTCGGAGATGTAGTCTCCATGACATCCTTGCTGCTCCCGGTCTCTGATGACTTTGGTGGAATGTATGACACAAATATCACATTAGAGTCTTCATCGTGCTCGCTTACTGTATCGCTTGGTATAATTATCTTCCCAGATGACGTGCCAGTTGAACTCTCTTCATCATCATCGCACAAGTCAATGATATCACTGGGCTTTTTATTGTCTCCCGGGCTTTTCGGGTCTTGCTTTTGACTCACATTTGGAGTAACTGTACCAAATGCAGCAGTAGGGGACTGGGCAGGGTTTCTGGGGTGCAGCTTGCTTTCTGCATTAGTAATCATATCCTTGGTGACTTTAGAATTTCTTTTGGCCACAAAGTACACTTTACCGTTGCACATCACGAGGGCGTTGTCATTCCCTGGAGTAACTGTTTCTTTGCTGGTGTCGGTAGACACAGGTTCTTTTGCGACTTGCTCTGGAAGCCTTGACGACTCCATATGCTTGACTGCTTTTAAGATGTCTGAGGACATGTTGGGTGATGTCACAGGTATTAAGTACGGAGCACTGCTTCCTTCCCTCTCTTCAACCACCCACTTCATTGGAGTGGTGCTCCCTTGACTGTTCCTAGGAGATTCAACCGGGCTTTTCACAACGCTCACAGTAGACATGTGACTCAAAGTCTGGGGAGGCTCACTAGGTTTTTTGTTGCATGGTATTTGTTGGTCTAATTTCAGAGAGCTGACTGGAGACACGTACAGAACCATTGGTAGTCCCTTCACAGGGTTGGAGTCATTTGTGGAGTGACAGATTCTGTTTTGGATAGACGATGGGAGAGCGGAGGCAGGGAGGGTTCTAACTGTGGCATTAGCTGGGATCTGAAGGTAATGTCCACTTGCCAGTGTAGTCGGTTTCACAGTGTTTGACAGCTGTGTACTGTTGGTAACAATTACAGCCTTGTTACTGGGTTGAACAGGTAAAGATTGTAAGGTGTTTTGTGCCATGTTTTGGATGATTTGTGGGACATGCATTTGGTTGGCAGAGGATTGGAATAAAGCATTAGATGCTCTGTGCTGAGTTTTCACCGAATTAAATACTGTATTCACTTCCAGAGGAGTCTTTAAGATGAAACGTCCATCTGCTGTTGGTTGAAGTGTTGGGATTCTGTTCTGGGGTGAAGGCACAGGAGATGTGTGAGCAGGTACACAGAGGTTTCTCGAAGGAAGAATCTGCGTTTGAAAAAAGTGGCCGTTCACTTTCTTAACTGGAATCAACTTCATCACATTTTTCCCATCAGGTCCCACTGCAGGCATTGCCTGGTAGTAAACTCCTGTTCCACTGTGGAGAAAAAAAATTGTGTCATTACCAAAAATGCAACTGGTGATTTTGAAACTACAATTATATTAAATGCATGTGAATAGTAGCATCTGTTAGGGTTAATGTAATGGAATTCCTCTCTGTAATGCATTGTGGTCAAACGGTGGCACTACCTGCATTTTTAGAGGCATAATGACTAAAATTAATATTACAGTGCAAGAAGTATTTGCCCCTTTGAAAGCATTTGAAACAGTATTTCTTCTGTTTTTGTGTATCTCTCATAAAAAATTATTTCCGAAATGTAAAAAAAAACCTCAAAGATAACACAAAGGCAACCTGAGTAAACACACAATACAGTTTTTAAATGATAATGTTATTTATTGACGTTATCTGGGTGGCTGTGGCTCAGTCGGTAGAGCGGGTTGTCCACTAGTCCACTAATCGTGGGGTTGGGGGTTCGAATCCCGGCCCGGGTGATCCCATGCCGAAGTGTCCTTGGGCAAGACACTGAACCCTAAGTTGCCCCCGATGGAAAGCTAGCACCTTGCATGCAGCTCTGCTACCATTGGTGTGTGAGTGTGCTCTCATTAGTAAGTCGCTTTGGATAAAAGCGTCTGATAAATGTAAATGTATCCAATACCAACTGGGCCTGTGTGAAAATGTATTTGACCCAGTAGTTACTAATTCCCCAAATCTATGAAACTGCATTCATAATGGGGTTCAGCTGGACTAGAGGCAATCAGGCCTGATTACTGCAAACCCT
>JAFFST010052435.1:209436-237854 GCA_022414735.1 Noturus placidus
ATGCAAAAGTAATCGCTATAAGTTATCCTTTATTCCGACTTCCATTGCGCTCCTAAATAAACAAACTGCTCGGTTTAAGATGGCTTGAATAACGGCCGGCATTCTGATTCATCATTCCCTTTTTGTGTGGCTAAGTGCAATTCACATCGATAATGGTTTTACTACACTCTGGTATTGGACCCTGGTATTACTGTTTTGATGTATAGGGGTGGACAAAGGGATATGTGCAATGTAAAGTATATACATGTTTGTATTATGTATGGAAATGTTGTCTATATATGTTATTGGTGTTCACCGCAGCCAAATGCAGCATTGTTGCCCAAGACAAATTTCCCTCACGGGACAATAAAGTTTAACTAACTAACTAATTTCTCTGAAGACCTGACAAATATTCGGTTTTGTAGGAATTGTTTAATTTGGTGGTGAATGATTCTCGTGTTGATGAGTCATCTTGTTTCTAACCAACACAGCCAAATACTTACAAAATTCAAGGCTAGCTGCTGAGAGAGAAAAAAACATACAACAGTGGCAGCCATTTAATCAAAATGGTGTAAATACAGCTGCATCTGGAAATAACATGCAGTTACACTACAGTGCAAAAGTAATCGCAATTAAGAAAAGTCTCTTACACAGAAATACTGAGAAAACTGACAGCTCTTGTTTTACAGGTGTTGGACATGGAAATGTGACTGAGCTCTTGGTGTTGCCAACCCATTTCAGGGGAAAGTAAAAACATGTTTAAGAAGTCACTGGATGACGCCATACTTTGCGAATTCTTTGCATATTTGTTGGGCTTATCGTGATAAGTTGCATATCCAAACCTGTTACATGAAGGACAATTTTATGAAGACACTTAATAGACAAGAATACAACTGATCAGAATAGAAAATAATAGATATCATTTCTTATACAAATCAGTCCACACAGGAGTTATTTTTGAGATTGTTGCAGACGAAAATGGTTGATTTTGCTGCGGCTCTTTACAAACATTGTGATGAGTTTTCTGTGCTTGAATTTGGCGAGATTGCAATTGCACAAATTTGCTTTGCACGGTATATCGCAGTGATGCTTGTTTGTAAATGAGACCTTTTAGCTGCACTCATGTTCACCGCATGTGAATCAAAGAGGGCTTTGGCTGAATGCACGTTGTGATGACGTCATATGACAGTCTTGGCCCAAGTCTGTGCAAAATCTGCAGTAAACTTGAAAAATAGCAAGGTCCTAGGTATATTGAGGAGTTTGCGTTAATTTCTGCAATCGCAGAATCCTGGAAGAACTGACAAATAAGACATCTTTGGTCATGACACCACAACCTAATCCAGAACACATACAAAATGAAGCAGTGGTAGTGAATGGTGTCGTGGAAATTAGACAACACTCGCAGACTCGTCCTCTTAAGGTGAAAAGGTTTATTACAGAAAGATGGTTAATACAGGACAGAATAAAGCAGGATAGATTAACGAGGGCCCTCTGAAGTGCTTGTGCTGAACCACTACTATATACAGTATCTCACAAAAGTGAGTACACCCCTCACATTTTTGTAAATATTTGATTATATTTTTTCATGTGACATCACAGAAGAAATGACACTTTGCTACAATGTAAAGTAGTGAGTGTACAGCTTGTGTAACAGTGTAAATTTACTGTCCCCTCAAAATAAATCCACAGACAGCCATTAATGTCTAAACCCCTGGCAACAAAAATGAGTACACCCCTAAGTGAAAATGTCCCAATTGGGCCCAATTAGCCATTTTCCCTCCCCGGTTTTTTATCTCAGTAAAATTTACTTGTGCGTTAAATTTGAAATGATGGAATGAGTCAATGGGGCATGCCACTTGATAACTTGTGCTTCATAATAAGTACTCTCTTTACTTATTTATTACTCAAACCAGACTCTTTCTGTTAGCAAATTTTTTTTTTTTTTTAACAGAAACGGAACAAACCACATTTTAGTTTATTCTGTTGAAGGGTGAAATAAAAAAAGCATACTTCTTTGTCTTTGCTAATTTTCCACATTTCTGTTGCTATTGATCTCCTTAAAACCATTGAGCTCTCTTTTTCCTGCCATGTGTTGAATTATTTCCATTCTCGGCTTCCGGCAGCTGCACCCTTGCTCCCGGTTTCTCTGCCATTTCCTTCTCCTCAGTAGCTCCAGCTCCAGTCTCGGTGCATTTTCCCTCTCTTTTGCGTGGGCCATCTCCTCCTTGTTCCTTCCACTTATTGCACTCGAGGAACTGCTCCAGGCCCCCTGTGCACATTTTAGTGACGGCAAGGGTTCGAGTCAAGTGGCTGATCAGCCTCCGTCCCTCAGGGTGGTCTGACAGGCTGGCACAAGTCCTGCACAGGAAGGGTTTGAGACGCTTGCACTCACTCTTCTCACCTATAAACTGACTGTATTTGAGATAGTCGAGGGCAGAGTAGAGGATCTTGAACGGATTGACGCTCTGAAAGGCATGATTGATTTCCATGGTGATGACCAGTGATACACTCCTGAGCCGACCATGCATGCAATCGATTTTCTACAGGAAAGACAGACAATTGATGCATTCCTGCAGATGGTCTAGCTTTCTTTTCTTTGGGATCTGGAACTGTTTGGACCGGTAATGGAGTTTCTTCATCGTCTTGTATATGAGCAACAGAACTGCGAGGCAGTTTGCAGTTCAGGATCTTCAAGGCGATCTTAAAACTCTCCTCTGCCTCCAGAATTTTCCCTGCTTTAAACAGAATCTCTCCTGTGAACCGATGCATAAATGCTTGATGAAATTCACTGATTTGCGTGTTTTTAGGATAGGCTGACCGAAATGCAGGCTTCCCTTCTTTTAAATTTGTCAGAATGGACCTGGCCTCAGTCAAATAGTCCAACCCCCTATCATCATTCTCAAGATATACATAAGCAGCTGCATTCTCCAGCAGGTAGGGAAATGTCCTGGGCATGTCTGCTGCAAGCCTCCAGTGTCTCAGTCTAGGGATGAGTACTGTGTCCACTAGCTGAGCACACTCGCAGCTGCCTGCAGTCGTCCTATCACGCCATTCCGTCAATACTGCCTTCACCTGTATCATTACCATTTCCTTCAGTTGGGTACACCTGATTTCGAGAGCGAATGTCTTTGCTACAAAAGATCTCATAATGCAGTATTGCATTGTAGATCTCCTGGAGATGCTTTCTATTGTCATCTGTGGCTACGTCCTCTCTGAACAGGAAACACCTGGCGTCGCACTTGCTGCAGCGGTAGGCCTTTTTCTACAGGAATCGGGCCCAGTATTTGTGGATCTCATGGAATCGCCACCCACTCCTTTTTAAATCCATATATACTATCTTCATTTCGTCCTTGTTGCAAAAACTCATCTGCCGACACGTCCACACAGGATCCATTGAGAACTGAAGGTTCTCTTGGCAGCTGTTCTCGCAGTAACAGGTCTGGGTTGATGAGACTTTCCTGGGCTCTGAGGCACACTTGAAGATGCCCGCTCTAAACAGTGATCTCAGGAGGATTATGATCTCCTGTTCATTCATACGAGGCAGTTCATTCATACGAGGCTGTTAATTCATACGATTGTTCTTCAGCAGCTCAAAGTTGAATTTGTTATCATTGAAGTGTCCGATAACAGAGCCATTTCACCACCTCCTGCTCTTCATCCAGCATTGTCTGCTTGTTAGCGGAGGACAAATCGCCTGCTGTTCATCTCACCAGATGACAATCCAGGTTCAAGAACAGACATAACCCCATGAATCCACTTTTGATGCTTAAAGGTTGAAAGGGGCAGCAAGGAGTAGTGTTTACTCAGCTCATCACATGACACAATCACTGGGTTATCCCTCGACAACTCTCCAGCCTCATGCACGCTCTCCATACACTCTGCAACATTCTCTCAAAGGGCTCTGCTCAAACTCGTACTTGACTGTTCCTGTAGCTACGCCTATAGAGATACTCGAAACACTGTTGATTTGTTGGCAGCACATCTCATGTATCCGGAAGGCAGACTGCACTGCTTGAACAGTTTTATTCTGTCTCTTAACCCCAGGTAAGCCAACAGCACACACAAAAATACAGCCCTCTTCAAAAAAGAAGACATTGCAGATTTTCCCATGGCACCTGAACATCTGCTCTGCAATAGTTTCGCTGATTTCTTGAAGACCGAACCTCAGATCCATCTGAGTCAGCACAAATTGCAGATACACAAACATGGTATCTGTTTGATGGTGGTAGGCCATATCTCTGGCAGGCCTGGATTGGGGGCTTCCTATTGCTGATTTTCATGTATATTGTTCCAGGCTGTTTGAATCATAAACTTACAGATGAAGGTTTCTCTCTCCTCATTTGTTATTAGGTATGTTATTGGGTTTTTCATCATATGAATGTGAGTGCTGTAACAGCGAAGGTCATCCAGTGAAATACTTTGCTGTTCTGTGCTGCATCGCACCTTGACAGCTTCTTCATTTTTAGTATTTTTGACGGTAAGGTGTTTGTCGCAGTGACGCCATGCTTCCGGGCACAGAATGATGTCGCCTTGCTGCAAACGAGCCGATCGTATCTCTTCCACAGCCGGGCCAATGACAGCACAAACCTGACCATCTCCATCTCCTAGTCTAATTTTGGTGAACCCCACAACTGATAATGCTATTTTGATAGGTCACTCATTGCAAGATTCTTTACTTCTGAGTTTTTCCACTTCCAGAATTGTGAAAGCACATTGGACAACATGAGATATGGTGTCACTCATCTGCATGTTCTCCTCCACCTACTCAGACAGAATGGCGTCGCCTCTGTGATGCACTACGTAACCACCTGCAGCATGGATACATGCAGCTAGTTCTGCTGACCTGTGGTTGGGTAGCCATGGCCAGCGTTCATTTATACACAAGAACATCTTCTGCAGCACAAATTCTTAGGTTTGAAGCTGTGATCTAAGAAACACCAACATCTCTGCCATCGCAGAGGCAAAGTTACTGGAACTTCTTATAAGAAATCACTTAATGTAATACACACATTTCTTATATCATTCCTTCCATACAGACAGCAATACACTATGACAGCAATACACTATGACAGCAATACACAATGACATCATAAAAATCTAATTCTAAATTCTAGATGATTCCAACCAGGCAGTGGTGAGGCCACTGTTGTCCAGAAAAGCTTAAAAGACACAAGTAGCCCAGCCAGGAGACCTCAAATTGTCATGGAAATTATAGAACACTCAGACTCGTCCTCTTAAGGTAAAAATGTTTATTACAGAAAGATGTTTAATACAGGACAGAATAAAGCAGGATTAGAATAATGAGAGTGCTCTAAAGTGCTTGTGCTGAACCACTACTATATATGAAAAGCAGAGCACGGCACACTTCTGGGTACCGATAAGAAGCAGTTTGAGGCAGTTCAAACAGGCTTTGTTTTAGGGTCTTAGAAGATGTGCAGACGAACCTTGAACAGAACAACATGTTTGTGTCTCTGTAAACAGATAAACAGTACTGATCTCAGTGACATGACATGGCCTTCTTGGGCGTTATTCTCACATGAACAGAAAAAGAATAAGAACAAAACTATTACAAAGTAAAAATGAGTAATTTCCCTCACAATAGTCAGGACACAGGGAAAACACTTACAGATTGAATAACTCTTTTGTATTAGTTGTAAACATATCTAAGAAAAGAGCGCCGGTGGGACAAAATCAGATTCTGTGATTGGTTGTTGGGAATGTCGGCTTGTTCAAGCACACAATGCTTTATGCACTGGTGGTGAGCTGACCAAACCTGCTCTCTAAACACATATAATCAGCAGCTATGATGTGAGCTAGAAGTTTGCTTAACAATAATAGAATGAGAAATACTATATCCATTCAGTTTAATGGGAACGCCTGTACCCTGGCTCATTCATGCAGTTATCCACTCAGCCAATCATGTGGCACGAATGCAATGCATAATATCATGCAGATACAGGTTATGAGCTTCACATCATGTTCACATGAAATATTAAAATTTCGAAGAAAAAAAAAGTGCTCTCGGTGACTTTGACTGTGGCATGGTTATTGGTGCCAGGCAGGCTAGTATGAGTATTTGAGAAAATGCTGATCGCTTGGGATTTTCACTCAAAACAGTCTTTAGAATTTTCATAAAATGGTGGGAAAAAACATCCAGTGAGTAGCAATTCTGCAGGCGGAAATACCTTATTGATGAAAGAGATCAGAGGAGAATGGCCAGATTGTCGAGCTGACAATGAAGGCTACGATAACACGTTCAACCATGATGAACAGCATGTCAGAATGCACGTCAAACCTTGAGGCGGATGGGCTACAACAGAACGTCTGCACATGATTCCAGTCACATCAGACAAGAACAGGGATCTGAGGCCACAGTAGGCACACTCACCGAATCTGGGCAGGTGAATTAGAAGAACTTCAACCAAGCTGATGAGCCTCTGCTGCAACATGCAGATGGTGAGGACGGCATCAACAGCCGGAATCTATGGACCCAGCTTGCCTTGTGTTAACAGTTCAAGCTGCTGCGGGTGGTGTAATAGTGGTGTAAAGTGTAATGTAATTAGCACACATCAGGTCCGTTAATACCAACTGAGCATCATTTCAATGGCACAGCCTATCTAAGTACTTCTGACCATGTGCATCCCATTATGGCCACAGTTTACCATTCTTACAATAGTACAACATTTTCAGCTTGATGATAGGTCAAGTCACAAAGCACAAATTGACTCGATCCGTTTCCATGAACGTGACAATGAGTTCAGAATATTTCAGTGGCTTCCCTTAATCACCAGATCTGAATGCAAAAAAACACTTTTGGGATGTGGTAACACAGGAGATAAATGAGCGATGATAAATCTGCAGCAATTATATGACACACTCATGTCAACATAGCCCACCACCTTGTGGAATCCATGCCACAGAAAACAGGCTGTTCTGAGAGCAAAGAGGGTTCATACCCAATATTAATAGTGTTAGTGTACATGCTCTTTACAACAAATTAGACAGTTTGTTTTATGTGTAGTAGTAGTAATAATAATAATAATAATAATAATAATAATAAACACCTCTGTCTTTTCAGAGCACCCCCCCCACTGGTGGCTTGTTTATTGATATATTTACTAGCTATTTTAAATCAATTTACCTTTAGTAATCTACTGTTACAAACACAATAAAAGAAAAAAAAAACCAATTATATACTCCAAGACTAATTCTGATCCAGCTGCTGTCCAGCTTATCAACCATGATCTGTGTTTACTGACAGGAAGGGTTTGGACCTCTGAGTGTAATGGTGAGGAAACAAAAAAAGCCAGAACTCCATGTTGGTTTGTACAAGATATACTCGTTCTCGTCACTGCCGCTATAACGTCTCCTCAACCAAAGGGTTTTTGTGACAGATCGGAAGATTTTACACACCTGGGGATCAGTACTAAAAAGACAGGTACATATTTCCATCTATATTATTGTAATAAAATAGTAACTGTAAATAGTAACTAGTAAATGTTGTAACTATTATGGACCTATAAAAATCTTGCCTTTTAACACATTTAAGAAAATAATATACTTGGAGATTCCTTCACTTGAGTCTAGCAAGAAGTCTCAATTTTAACAAACAATACTTTTAAACAATGTTTTTATTGGGCCAGCGATATGGATTCAATTAATTAATATGTCTCAAATTTAAGCCCAAGTGATGGAATTGCCATATAATCATACCGGCTATACAAATTACTGAGAGTACTGAAAGTGCTTAAGTGGAGATACCTGTTGATTTTATTTTCCTCCTCAGAATGGAGATTAAAGTGTCTGTTGATGGAGTCCAGCGAATTGTTTGTGGTATAACTGAAATGACGACGTGTCAAGAAGTAGTCATCGCTTTAGCCCAAGCTCTGGGTAAGATAATTAACTGGATTACAGAAGACTGACTGTGATGGTTGAAATATTGGCCTGCCTTAATATAATTTAAAACCTCTGGTGAAGTTCATAATTTATTATATATCTGGAATGTTTAAAGTTATTATGGATGCTTAGGCGCAAACATGCGCAGATTTGTTAAGAGGATCCCAAACTAGCAGATTTGCAGAGACTAACACCAAAACACTGCATAGATATATTTCTCCTGATTATAAACCTAGATACAGACAGGTGAGAAAAGTAAAGGAAAAATCGGTGGTTGTTATGTTGTAGGGGGCACTTCCCTCTAAGAGGAATGACTTAATGCAAATCTGGTGATTTGCTACAGCATCTTTTGCAGTATTTAAATCTAGAACTGGATTTATATTTTATTTAACCTTTATATAACATTAATATACTGTAGTGTCCACATACTTTATTTTCTAAACAGATCTTTATTTATGCTCATGAATACTTTTATTTGGTACATATAAGTACAAAGACAAAAGGCCTTGCGTGCATACATTTGAAGTGGATACATGCACTCTAGTATAGTAAATATTTAAAAAAATCCAAACAGTGTGCACTTACTTAACCCTCACCTCTCTCATATTATGAAACATTTCCTTCTTGATGGTAGTGATCTCTTCCTGGATGACCATTTATCCACTTGCACCGGGTATGAGGGCTCACTGAATGTTTGAATCTGTAGAAACATTACAGTAAAATAAACACCAACTGAGGGAATAGCTCTTGGAATGAATGGTGCTCATTCCTCGAGTACAGTACCAGAGACTTGTAGAATCCAAGATGCCAAAGCTCATCGAAGATATTCAGGCAACTCATGGTGGCGCAAACACTTACCATTTTAGTGAACATGCTCCCATAATGTGGCAGAAATTACTTACTTGTGCAAAATTTTTGCTTCGTCCATAGGTCGTACAGGTCGCTACACTCTGAGAGAGAATTTCAAAGGCTATGGGCGCAACGTGACCCCTGACGAGCTTCTTCTGGAGTCCCTGGGGAAGTATGGCCAACAAGCCAGGGAAGTTCAGCTCACCCTGCATTATCTAGGGCCTTCTCCGGTGGATTGGCCAAATAAGCCACGTGTTCAGTTAAGACGAGTCGAGGGAGGAGAAAATCTCCGCAGGAGTAGTGCCGGAGCTATCCTCCACCGGCAGAGCCTCCCTCCACTCTCCCATCTCCACCCCAAAACTCCCCCTGAAGAACTGAAGAAGCCCAAGAGGAAATCTTTAACGCTGATGGAGGAAGCATGGGGTTGGTTGGAGAATCTGGGTAAGGGAAGGAAACAGCAATTAACACTAGATAAGTGGAGAAATGAAGAGAAGGATGGACGAAAACGACTACTGGATAACATGGGAGTCAAGCCAGATAAACTAGCCCAGGCCTCTAGGGTAATACAAGGAAAAGATAAAAATAGAACAGAAAACAAGAAATGGAAGCATAGAGTAAAGGATGATGGAATAGAGTTATGTGAAAGTATAACAGAACATAAAACACAAAGAAATGAAGTATTTGTCACTAAAACCGGGGTTACAGTATATGAGGATGTCGCTCACCCAAAAGACAACCTGAAAAAGTTAATCATCGAACAACAGGCTAGTCTGAGAGCACTCAAGCTTAAAATAGACACCACTGATGAGCAGATTTTTAAACTTGAAATGCAGCAAGCAGAATCAATGAATGATGAGGAAGAACAGCTTGAGTTTTGGCTCAATGAGCTGAAGGCAGAAGAGGGCTACGAGAAAGTCCTGCAGATGCAATTCCTGGATTTGAAGGAAAAAGCCAGTGTGTGCAAAAATAGTTTAGAAGAGTATAAAATCAAGCTGCAGAGGATGGACCTTGCAAACACAAGGTGGTCTCAGTGCCAACAAAGCAAGCCTGATGATGATGACAATCTCTCGGTTATAATGGAGTTGGATCGTACTTCAGGATGTCTGGAATCAGTGATTGAAGAGAAAATAACCACTGATGTCCCAGAGGGAGACAGTAAGGAGAAGATGGTAATCACTAGAGTGGAATCAAAACTCCCTTACATCTTTGTTACTGCGAATGAGATAACGGAATCCCAGCTAAGCAGCCCATCAGAGCTCAGGGAATGGTGGTTTCGATGGACTGAAGCTCAGAAAACTACCTCAGGATCTACACCGAAAAATTTGCACCGCACCAAAATAATAATTGACCTCCGAAGCACAAGGGTTTAGCAGACATTATACATAACCTTTATAATCTCTGTATTTAAGCACTGCAATAAAGAAACTTGTGATATGGAAATCAAACAGGGCTTCAGTTCACAGGAATGTGTTTTCATAAAACATTTATTTCAATTGTTTCCATTCAAGACCATAAACAAAAGTATAGAGGAGAACCAGTGGCTCAGCAATAACTCACTGATCTCCAGGAAAAGAAAAAAAGTCTTAACAGTAATATTTTGATTTTCAGTAAGGAGCACAGCAAATAATCTCTACATTAAATCCTGATCTTATAGTTTCTGAATGGAACCTTAGGTATTGTTTCCCTTTGTATCTCACAGGTTATGCAGACTTAATTCTTTTTTTTTTTTGTTTTTTTGTTTTTTAAACCTCCCACTAACTAAATAGCACACATTACATATAGTATACTATATCCACAGGTCTCAGGGATGCAGATTTGTATAAATCTATTTGGGGGGAAAAAAGCCACCCTAAGACTGTAGATGCTAATTTTTTTGGCAATTGTCCAGGAACAGAGTATACCTCTATTGTGGTTGGTTGGGTTTGTTTCTTTTTATTTAGAGTCTTGAGGCACCTTAACCTTACTTGTATTTTACTTGTTAGAAGCATATTAAATTGAATGTTTAAAAAAAAAAAAAAAAAAAAAAGGACTGCAAAATGAGAAGCAATTATGAATTCTGCAGCTGAAAGCAGAAAACATGGAAAGATGGTGTGAAAGCAAGCACAGCTATTAAAACAAAAACGTACAGAATTTGATCAAAAAACTCATTTAAGAAAAAAAAAAAAGCTCGTTCAGACAAATGGGATACATGAGCAATCTTGAGCACAGTGATATTTCAGACCAGAGTGGTTGTAAAAGATGCGCTGAACAACAGACCAGGAGAAGAAAAGAGAACATTACATGGACGCAACCTTCTGTCAGAGCAAAACACTTGATTTGGAAGCTGTTTAACGTGGTGAGTGGCTGTCAAGGGATAAGAGCAAATAAGCAGATGTCCAAAAATTATAAGAAAAAGTTCACAAGATAGATGGAAAATAGGATTGGGGAATTCCACACAATTTCATTTTGAGCAGAGATGGAAACACAAGGTGGCAGAACCACCAAATCCCATTTCTCTTCAACAGTCAACACACTTCTCTTACATTGTCTTAAAAAATACTTGATAACGCGCACAGAATGCACACATACACGCACACAACCAAGGAATTCTCTATGACAAATGCGCAAAAACCACTTTAATGTGAAAGGTCAGAGGAGATGATCAATTCTTTTGAAAGTGATTTTGGGGATTGGGGTGGTTTTGTGTGTGTGGTGCTTCATGTGTTTTATTGATGTTTATAACAGTGCAAATCCCTTCCCTGTCCTTTAATCTTGATTGCTTCTATTCTCTGAGGTGTTGTCAATGTGGAGAGGGAGGAGCAGCAAATAGTTGATCAGTCAATTACGCCGGCCTGGCGAGGTTTCCTCTCCATATTAAAGCCCTGGAGGAATGAAACGCACAAAGTTAGTTCTTTGAAATGCACTTTCGGACAAACTATGACTTTGAAGACTTGCAACAGGCCATTAATAATGGAGTATGTTTTAAAGTGTATATTTTAATGCAAGTAATATAGTCAAGTCACTTTATCCACTTCTACAAAGAGGACAGAAAGTAAGAGAGTTACTGTGTGTTAACCTTTGTATTATCAGGGCCCCGGGGTTGACGAATGATCACCAGACGCGGCGCGCTGGCATCATCCAGGGTGATACTTTTCAGGCGGTTCACAAGGCGGTCAGGTCGAGGTGTTGCCACTGCTTTCAGACCCTCACTACAACACACGTACACATTTGATTTGGATGTATATTTTTTATTGATTCTCATACTCTTTTCAGAATACAACAAAATATATCAATATAGAATCAATATTTTTTACCCCAATAACAGCCCCTCCCACCCCGCCCAGGAAAGTTTATATATGATTCATTTATTTATGATTCATGTACATGTAATTCAATTACATATGTTTCATATTATTTTCATAAATCCATACAGAATAAAAAAAAAAAGAAAAGGGGGGTAAAGATGGATAGTATTGACCATCCACCTCTCCTTAATCTACCTCCAGGGGGCGTACATCCTTGAAGTAGGTAATAAACTGTTGCCATTTTCCCAAAAATGAGTCTCCGCTACCTCCGATGTTATACTTGATTTTTTCCAGCTTCAAAAAGAACATTAGATCTTTAAGCCAGACTGATATAGAGGGGGGTTGTGGAGAGGTCCAAGACAACAATATTCTGCGCCGAGCAAGCAACAATGCAAAGGCCACAACACTAGCTTGTCTACGTACACATTTGAGAGCTTTACTGAGACTAGAGAAGGCAATTGCAATAAGAACGCATGTTACAACGAAGAAGCAATTAGAAGTTAATAATACTGGGCTAGAATGGTTCTGCTACTGATTTAAAGGGATTTGTAAACTGGAGTGCTCTTGACTTACTGTTAGAAAGTTCATTGACCTCAATGGCTTAAAAACATTCATTCAGGTTTCTATCCATGTTATTCTAACTGAGTTTTTAAAACAAATTTGTTTTTCAATATGAAATGGTCACAGATGAAGGCAGCAGAATGAGTATTTATCAATATTTTCCAAATACACGAAAACTGAACCACACCAGTCTCTCTCACGCGCGCGCGCACAGACAATTACAAAAAAATGTTTTATTGTGAAATGCTTATTTAATGGAAGAGGTCTGCCAGAAAAGTTAGCATTTTCTACTCCTTGCAGTATGCTCACAGAGATGATGGAAAAAGCTATAGAAAATCTATTATGGCATTTATGTGTGATAAAGGTCATACACAGATCCACCACAAAAAAAATAATTTATCTATAGACATGCATTAATAATGATTATTGTCTGACCTCACTCTGCGGACATTGCAGGCACTGCACTTCCCTGTGCGCTGGTTCAGGATAACCGAGAACTCCACTTCGTCTCCAGTCTGGAGCTCCAAGCCATCCTGCACCTCCTTCATATGGAAGAACAGCTTCTTACTCTCGCCTACCTCATAGGTGATGAAACCAAACTAGGAGGGTCAAGAAATCACATCAGATAGTTATATATCAGGTATACGACATGGCAGCTAGTACAAAGAACATTTAAGCCATCTGGTTAATTAACATTATGAAAGATACACACACACACACACACAATTTGTTACCTGGTCTTTAACACATTCCACCAGAGCTCTACGCTGTGGAATGACGTTGCATGCCATCTTTTGTCCTGTCTGAGGCACGGTACACAGATTAAATTTCACCATCTCCCCTTTCTGCAGGCAATCTCGTTTGCTCGTCATGCTAACGATTCCGAATGGGTAATTCTGACCTTTACTGGAGCCTAGCAGTATCCAAACAGATAAGTACAAGCCCATCAGGACAACAAAATTATGACTGGAACCTGAAGATTTAAATTAACAATATATGAAAGCATCACACTAGGAATTATATCCATCCATCTGACTTTTGATCAAATGATTTACTGCTATAAATGTGGCATTTACATGACAATATATTAAAGATGCTTCACACCAAAATATTGACAAATAATTTAAAAGTCTGTGACTGAATTCAGGCGCACAGCCACCAAGATTTTCCACATTTCCAGGTTCTAAACATATCCGTGTTTAGTGATGTACTTGTTTTACAGGTCACCCTGTACACATACCAGTCAAAAGTTTGGCAATGTTTCCCACGATCTTAAAAACCTTTTGGTCTGAAGGTGTATGATTAAATGTTTGAAATCGGTGTTGTAGACAAAAATATTGTGCCAACATATTCACTTCTTTCATTAGAAAACTAACATTTTATTTACAAAAAATATATTTTTTAAATGGACTACTCTGAGCGAAATTTTCCAAAAAGCAGCCAATAAGTGTCCAGTGTAGGTGGGAACTCCTTTAATACTGTTTAAAAAGCATCTGAGGGGGATCCCTCGAGAAATTGCTTGAGAAAAATGCCAAGAAGACATTTCTGGAAATTCTAGGTAAAAAGGGTGTCCATTTTAAAGATGCTAAAATACTCAATTATTTTGATTTATTTTGGATCTTTTTCATCACAACATAATTCCCCATAGTTCCATTTGCGTTACTCCAGAGTTTTGAGGACTTTATTATTATTCTAAAATGTGGGTGGAAAAAAAATAAATAAAGAACGAGTGTCTAAATATTTGACTGTGTTATAAGTGTGTGTTATAAGCAGAAAAAATAAATGTGTCAAAATTAAATTTATCCTCAATTTTGGCCAAATGCATCGATTGAAGTTTTCAAATAGTCTATAATACACCTGTGCTGCCACATGATCCAACGAGAAATCTGCTTACAAGATTTTGTACAAGTAGCTACAGAAAGCAACACAGATAGAACTTACTGATCTAATCAGTTTTTCAGCCCAATGCAAAAGCAGGCAGTGATCAGTCAAAGTGTAGAGGATGATCCAAGTGACATTTACAGCATTTGGTACCCTTATCCAGAGCAACTTACGTTTATACATCTGAGCAGTTGAGGCTTAAGGGCATTGCTCAAGGGCCTCACAGTGGCAGCTTGCTGGTGTTTGAACTCAACAGCTTCCGATCAGTAGCACAAAGTATTAAAACACTGATGCCCTTAATAACACTTGTCTCCCTTTGTAAACTTTTAATTCTTTGATAAAATGTTACTTTTTTTTTTCTTCTCCATTAAAAAATAAAATGGCTGTAAATGTACAAACCCTTGCTTGCTAAAGCTTGACAGCTTAGGATAATATTAAAATGTGTTAAGACAATTACAACCAAGCATTATCTGAATATCATGCTGTAGATGCATTGCTAATTTTGAGCCAGTATCTGATCACAAGCTGAACCAAATCGTGATGTTCAATGTATAAGGAAAAATCACGTTTAACTAAAAAAAGTTTCAGTTTAACTTTAGGCATAACCTGCCCTTTGAAGCCAGATAGTCCATGCAAGTTAAGAAAGCAGCTAAAATTATTTCCATATTGTTTTGCTCGAGCTTTTCTAAAAAGAGATCGGCAAAAGTACATTACAGATAATAAAACCCTATTTCGGAAGGTATTTACCAAGCTACTATACTTATATATATATATATATATATATATATTCAAATCTCTATCTGTTTTGACCTTAAGGAACTACATTTTACGTAATTACAGAATTGTTTGAACCGTATTATATTATTCCATGTCTTCAACACATGAGCTGGCAAAGGAATTCTCTTAAGCGTCTGTAAGTAAGATCTCCATTGTATGATTTATTATGATTTTTTTTTTTAAAACTGTGAGGTACCTTATAATAAATTTTTTAATAAAAAAATAAAATAAATAAATGCCTGGTTCCTTACCTTCTTCTGTTACCTCAATAAGCCCCTGGTATTCAGTCTGAGAGGGATCCACACTACGCAGGGGCCTAACCACCTTTCCCGAAAACACAGTACTGCCAATGTCCTCACCCAGCCCATTCACTTAAAACACATACACGACACTTTCAACATAAACCCTTAAAACCTTCATGCATGCAACCAGCTTTAGATAACATGCAGATTTTAGCTAGTGCTCTAGATACAGTCACATGTGACATTAGAGTTTGTTTAAATGATTGTATAATACTATTTAAATAAAAATATTCTATACCATATGGGACTCTGGTGACCTTCTCAGCGCTGACTTTGTTCCCTTTACCCTTAGATAGGGTGTATTCGACCGTATCTCCCAGGTCCAGGTTGTCCAGGTTACCACACATCTCACTACATGATAAATATACTGAGTGTGAGAAATACAAATGAACAAATCTGAAATAACAATCTTTAAAAATAAAAAAAAAAAAGCTCAGTGATTTGGACCTGCAGTACCTGAAGTGAAAGAAGATCTCCTGGTCATGATTGGCGGTTTCGATAAAGCCAAAGTTGTCCTTAAGTGTTGCTATGTAGCCCAGAAGCCTCTTGGTGTTAGTGGTGCGGTTTAAGATCTTGATGGAGACAGCACTCTGCTGGCCAGTACGCTTTACTTCACTGATTGCAAACTCCAACTAAAGAACATTACACATAAATAATGAGTTAATTTCATGAGTCATTTCATTACTAATCTGAATACAGAACTATCTGTGCCCAACTTGAGTACTGCCGTCCTGGTTCCCAACAACATACAATTAATTCGCCTTTGAAAATAGGAGTAATTCTCCTAGAACACGGAGTTGCATATTTTGAATCTCAAAGGCTGTTCTATTGAGCATGTAGTGCACTATATACACATTCTACATCATATTATACTGTATGTATTGCTCACAAAGTTGAAGGGAAGCCATAATTATAAAACTTGATCACAGATTTTACATGTTAAACAAAAAAAAAATCCAAGAAGGCAGAGATTCTTATTGGGATTAAATTAATGTCATAGCGTGCGCTGAACTTCTCACCCCAGAAAATCCAGAGATTAAATTTTGGACACACGGTTAAACAGTAATGACCAAAAACTTACTTCCAAATTAGGCCCAAATATGACGCGATGGTTGTGCTAGTGTATCGGTAGCACCGAAATTTGGTCAGAATGTTCCTTAAATGCTCCTCAATCAGTGTACCACATGTAACAATTTTTTACAAGATGGTTCTTTAGGCTGCCATAGACACACTTCTAGCTAGAAGAAGCAGTAGAACAGGATGTCTATGCACCTTTGGTGCTTGGCCCACTAATTAGGGCAACTAGTTTACAGTACCTTGTCTCCAAGCTGAGGAATGACTCCACCCTCTAGGTCTTTGATATGATAGGGTATAGTTAACTTCACTCCACAGTCTTCATACACAATCACGCCTTCCTCTGCTTCCTACACACACACACACACACACACACACACGCTTGGTCAGACCACAGGACAAGAAGGGCTAGCTCTCCAGACACTGAGGAAGTCTAGTCTTAAATAATTCTAAACAAAAATGAACTGCACACTGGAAGAAATTTAGTGTAGGACTTAATACAGGTCCTATTTTCAGATGCAGTTTTCAAACACAAATGACACTCAACATTTACAATTTATACAACAGAGACAGTAAACATCAACCAATATGAGCAATGTCCCCACTCATAGTAACCAAACAAGTGAGCACTAATTAGCAAATTTAATAGGGGTGTATTGTATTATATAATACAAGGCTTAGCTGACAATACATTCAAGGTTTGAAGAAAAATGTAAGCTATTAGTCGTAAATATCATATTACATGAGATGTAAAGCATTTACACTAATAATGCTCCTAATGGTCTATTTATTTTGAATCACAAGAGGGGGGGAGGGTTCTGGGGGAAAGGCAATATATTGAAAATAATAAATACTTTTTTTACATCACACAGACCAGACGAGCAGGAATCAAGTCAGTAGAAAGACAAATAGGTCTTCCTTTTACAATGCCCAAAAGTGTCTGGTCTGTTTGTGTGCAGTTTTTGACTAGTCGTTGTGGTGGATATTGTGCTGAGCCCTCGCAACCCTGAAATAATGCTTATTCATATTTAATTTTGTTACATTCCAATGCACAGCTTGTGCTTCGTTATATGCTGCCAAGAGTCTGAATGGATTATGCAAAAACACCATCATTAATAAGTTTCAGATATTACATTTTTTAATGTTCAAAGTTTTTATTAAGTGAAAATGGAAATCTAAGGCAAATTTTCAGGCAGTGTTTATTTTTGTTGCATTGAAAATGTACTGTAATGAGATATCACCATACCATATCTAATTTGATACACCCCTAATGTTTAGTGCTAATTAGGTTTCAATATTCACACATACTCAATACATAATGACAATGCAAAAGACTAATGCAATTTAAGTAACATCTAGATATTTAAATGAGCAAAATGTATTTAATTATACATATATGGTCATTAGTAATGTGTAGATGGTAGTATTTGTATGAAAGGTGAGAAGTTGAACATGACATGGAGTCAGTGGTATGTTAGCGGTCAATCCTTGGTCATTAGTCAGAGGACACTCACAATTTAGAAGCATGCCAATGTTCGATTATAAAAACAGAAACTCAAGTCAACTAACCTTCTCAACTTTAGCCTTGAAAAATGGAAAGAATGATTAGATGGTCATTTTCAAGAAGTCATTATGTTGACAAAATAATTACAGTGTACATGTAATAACCAGTTCACCAAAAAGGGCAAATGCTGCCACTTTGTCACAGCCAAAAAAAAAAAAAAAAAAATCCAAAAGGACATCACTGAAAAATAAATGCTAAAAGGTGTGACGTAAATGTTCAGTGCTACAGACATTAATGGAGTTTTGTGAGCATGTTTTGTAAAATACACTAGTTGAGTGTCTAATTTTAAGTTGTTTAAATGCTAAAATCTGCATGTTATCTAAAGCTGGTTGCATGCAGAAAAACAGAAGCCTACCTTCTCTTTTTTCTAATGAAGAGCAGGATTGAAAAGGAGAATGGAAAATGAAAAAAAAAAAAGATTAGAAAGTAGATAAAAATACAAAAAATAAATAAAATAAAAATACAAAAAGGCTCCGAAATGTCCCAATAATTGCCTGAAAGAAAATTTGCAAAAAAAAAAAAAAAAAAAAAAAAAAAAAAAAAAAAAAAAAAAAAAAAAAAAAAAAAGCATGAATAAAAATAAATTAATAATTTAAAAAACAACAAAAAAAACAAACTAAAACAGATTTTTTTTTAAATAAAGAAAACGAAAAAAGAAAAAGATACAAAATAGAAAGGAAAAAAAAAATCCCGAAAAGTTCAAAGGACATCAAATCGTGTAATAAAAACATATGGTCAAATAGGATTTAGTTAAATGTTTTAAGAAATCTCCCACCTTCTCTTTACCCTTGTTGGGGCTGGCATTAGTTTTGCCATTAGAGGCAGCTGTAGCCTCCTTCTCCACAACACCTAGGAAGTGCTGTTCAGTCTGTGTGTGGAAAGACACTGTGCCCTTGGGCAGCTTCTTGATCCGCACTGCATGGTTCCTCTGGGCTGACAGCATGTCCTAAAGAAAGTGTCACAATGTTAGAATGGCGTGATAGTGGATGTTATCTTTTAAGAAAAGTTGGACATCTAGTTTATTACTGGAAACAGCAATTTAAAAAAATCCAAATAAAAACAACTATAATAGTCACTGAGCAGTTGTCTTCGCCAGAGTTAAAACAAAAACAAATTCAACAGCAACAAAGAAGGTATCAAGCCTCATTTCAATTAACAGCCATACACAGGATACAGATTACATTCACACCTTTAATATTTTTAAATGGATACCAATTTATTTTTTATTGTTAAATTTGATACTTCTTGTAGGCCTACATGAGCTCCCCCCCTACCCCCTTTTTCGGCTAAAAACCTTTAAACTGATCTAAAATTCCTGACTCCTAATTTATGGTCAGCAAAAAGATATCTCCAAAAAAAGAAAAATTGGTAACTATAACATTATTTCTCTACTTAAAATCATTTCAGCATATTATTTACACCATTCTAGGTCTTAAACAAGAGACACAGTATTGTTTGACTTCAACCTAAATGACTCACTTGACATCCATCACACTGAAAGACCTGTTCAGCTTCACTGGGCTGGCAAAAGTACATACATACAATTAGCTCCGCAATGAGTAATCACTTGTGAGGTATTCACAAACACATTTTCTACTCCCCTGATTTATTTAGGTGTTCAGCAGAACCCTGGTACTAAATCACTATTCAAGCTGCACGGCTATAAGAGAATTCAGACTGAGGACTAAACATTATGGACGTCAACAGAACCGATACTTCAGTACCAAGTTGAAACGAACATTATTAAAACGTGACTGTACTTGTTTTGCCTGCAGTAACATAGGTATTGTTGGTAATGAAGGTACCGTGGTTGCAATTCTTCCGGACCTGATGGGGACAGCAATTACGTGCAAGTGTTTTAGTCAGCCCACAAATGGTAAAGAAGAACGCCTACAAGCATACAGGAAAAACTACAGAAGATGGCAAAGTTTAGCTCCACCCAACTCATTGAGAGGAAAGGTGATATGAGTCAAATATGGAAATACTTCACATTCGAGGCAGACGACAACAAACATATAATTGATGTTCTGAAGCCGGTGTGTAACCGATGCTATCGTTTGTTTAAAACAAAGTGAGGAAACACTTATGGCGAAGCACCTGAAAGACAGCCCTATATTATGTTTGTTTGGGGCAGCGGCATTGTGGCCGTGAAACCAGCAAATGATATGCTCCATGTAATGTTTGCGATTGCCTGTTATTTGTTAACGACACGAACGCATTGCAAGGTTATAAACTACCTCCTAATGGGCCACCATGCATCGCCATTCAGCCCGTGTGCTGTCAGCTAAATGTCACAAATAATTATTAAAATGTTCATGCTTTTAATAAATATTTTTGGCCTGCCACCATATAAGTGAATTGAAACTAATGCTTGCATTCAGAGTACCCATGTTTAGGAGTGCACCGTAGCACTTGTAGCCTCTACTCTTTTATTAGTCATTGTCAGACAGTGTTTGATAACTAAAACATCCCCCCTCCCTCTCTTTTTGCCAGAATCACCCAAAGTAGGATGTCCTCTAGGTGAGTTTTAATGTTATTTTCATACATTTAAAAAAAATTAAAACCACACCATGGTATCGAATTTGGTATGGTGTATCGCACACTCTTGGTGGTATTGGTACCGAATACTAGATTTTTGGTATCGTGACATCACTACTAAACATATGCAAAAGAAAGTCCTTAAGGATGATTAAAATAATAATAATAAAAATTCACCCTTATGACTTACAGGGACAACTGTAAACTCCACTTCATCTGAAATGTGCAGTGGGCTCTCCTCCAAAACCTCACTAAAGTGGAAGAACATTCGGGCGTCACGGTCTACACACTTAATGAAGCCAAACCCATCACGCATTGCAGCGATCACACCCTAGAGAGAATCAGAGATATAATAAAATCCACTTTACATTTCTGAGGGGGAGGAGGGAAATTCTATAAACAACTTCTAGCTATACAAAATTTCACCTATAAAAGTGATCATTTTGAATAAAATACAGCCTATTGAACTTTTCTAAACTTTAGTTTCTCACCATTTCACGAGACTCCTTAGTAAAATGGAAGGTGTCAGGCAGTATATCAATGTTTGTAGCTCGCTCAAGCTTGTCTCGACGGTCAGTGGAAATGTTGAACTGGACATGGTCTCCTTCCAGAAGAGTCACTTTGGATTTGGTGTCTTTCTCCCCAAACAGAAGTTCCTTTTGGCTGAAATTAATCCTTGCACAAATTCGTCCAGGTAATGGGTCGTTCTGTAACAAAGCAAAGTGGCCATCAAATTGACCTAAAGACAGGGCATGATATACGCTGCTACTCAAAATATCGACTGAGAAAACAAGATCTATGATAAACAAGATAAAAGCAGGAGAGATTGCATGTATACCTGATTCTTGGAGGGAACTTTAGGGATAACCTTGGTGACCGTGCCCTCAAACTGTTCAATACTGATATCTTCAAATATAACCGTGCCTGGGGGGAGCAGACGAACATCCGTAGCAACCTCTTTCCCCTAAAAGGAGAGGAGTTCAGAGAATACTCAAAGCAAGGCTTTGCAGATGTTCCAAATGGTCTGTCTTTAAGACAGAAAACTGTCAGTGACATTTCTGCCAAAACATACATTTCGGTCCTTAATGGAAAACTCCACATCATCGCCAGCCTGCAGTGCCTCCAGATCACCCTTGAACTCACTGTAGTGAAAGAAAATCTCTTTCACCACGTCTGCTCGCTCAATAAATCCAAACGCGTCCTATAAGGGAGAAAACATCTTTAATGAGACTAAACACCAAATGAACTGACTACAAATCCACAGTTCTAAGAAGTTTTAATCGTTCATTTCTAAAGTGCCTTTTTACATTTATTTTATACATAGTACTGTGTGACTATGGATAAACCCAAACCTCATATAGAGCACAGTTATGTCAGTTACAGTGCCTTGCGAAAGTATTCGGCCCCCTTGAACTGTTCGACCTTTTGCCACATTTCAGGCCTCAAACATAAAGATATAAAACTGTATTTTTTTGTGAAGAATCAACAACAGGTGGGACACAATCATGAAGTGGAACGAAATTTATTGGATATTTCAAACTTTTTCGACAAATAAAAAACTGAAAAATTGGGTGAGCAAAATTATTCAGCCCCCTAAAGTTAATACTTTGTAGCGCTACCTTTTGCTGCAATTACAGCTGTAAGTCGCTTGGGGTATGTCTCTATCAGATTTGCACATCGACAGACTGAAATTTTTGCCCATTACTCCTTGCAAAACAGCTCGAGCTCAGTGAGGTTGGATGGAGAGCATTTGTGAACAGCACTTTTAGATATTAGATACAAATGAACATGCACAGCCATTTACACTTACCTTAGTGGCACACACCACACCCTGGCACCTCATTGGCTTCTTCTTGACTAACATGATGTTATGGGCACTGACTGCTCCAGTACTGAAAGATCAGAGACCAGGAACCAGAGACCACGATCAGCTCCTCTGAACCCCAAATACACTAGTATTGTACTGCAGTGTTGTGTTTTTGTTAACATTAGAGGACTTACTGCTTGTTAGTCTCCATGTAGAAGCTGACTTTATCTCCTGTTTCCAGTTGTTGGTTGCCCTCCACATCGTCAGGGGTGTAGGTGAGATAGAACACTTCCTGTGAGACAATTAATATAAAAACATTTATACAGAAGTGTCCCTTCGTCAAAAGAGGAAATCCACTTAATCAATTCATGGATAATATTTAATCACTATGCTATAAATTAATACACTACACTGGGAGGAAAAAGCATATTTGCCCATTGCCTTCACATCAACATTCAAGACTTGTATATAATGATGTTTTTTCTTTACTGTGGAAACTTTGCTAGATGATAACTCGCAATGTTAGCACCTACCTACCATTTATGCTATAGAATGGCTAGCAGCCAGTTTAAGAATCAATAATAAAACGAAAACAATTAATGGCTACTCAAGCAGAATTTTCTTTTGTAATTCATGTCCTTCTTTGGTTGCCAGGTTTATGCAGCCAATACCAGTTTATAAACAAAACATCTATTGGTTACTTAGATCAATTAACATGATGGTCACTCTAAATACATAACATTCATCATTCATCTATTCACACCAAAAAAAAGTATTTTATTTTTTACAAATATGGATAGAAATTGTTTTCCAGAGGATATTAATATAGTCACCACTGTCAACATATAGAACCTGGGTGCTAAGACACAGTGAGAAAAACTCCTAAAATTATTTACAGTTTACACCAAGCTGAAGAGGAAAATATTTGCCCATCATACCCCATTTCTCTCATAGCACACACTGCCAGTGGGGACCTGGCCAGGAGCAGACCTTCCATCCAGATGGTTGGGGATGGCTGAGACAACCTAAAAGACCACCACACACACGTTAAAGAAGGCATTTGTGAAATATATACAATCAATAATGCAATCTCCAAAACACATTTTAATCAAATAATTAAATGAATCATGAATGTGGATACTAATACATTACTGACAAAACCAAAATTTCAATTGGATCAGAACACACTGATACAACACAGAAACACCAGACATTCAAGCCCATTGTAAAGTCACTAGAACAATGGTAAATCAATGGTGTGAACCAGAATGAACTTCAATTATTCAGTAGAATATATATTATATGTTCTATAATTACGGATTCTGTGGCTTGCAAACATTGCCTCATAAGTGAGTTTAAAATGAGCCAGAAATATAAAACAAAAAACAAAAGGAAAGACACTGATGAGACATGGACAAAAAAAGAGAAAATGTATTCCTTAACTGGATGTATATAACCATGCAGCATAGTAAAGGGAGAGGCGTGCAAGTCTGGTCCCACCTGCCCAGAGATTCGCTCTTCGGGCAGGACTTCGGCCTTGATCTTTACCAGCTTCACTGCAATTGGTTTGCCTGTGCGCTTGTCAGCAGACACCTCAAACTCCACATCATCTGAAAGACATGGCATAAAGAGAAGAAATGCCAATGGCATCAATATGAGGTCAAAGGCCACGCACTGGGGTATTTCCTTCATTTTTCTACAGGTTTTTCACTACACTTTTTACTAAACATTTAAGTGACACTGAAATTATACCAGAGCTCTCCAACAATAATAATAATAAATTAGTTGTCATATGGGCTGATCTAAAGCCTAAATAACTTTTTCTGCTGCAGTACATCCACTCTCTTACCTCCAATATTGAGCTCCTGCAGGTTGCCATTGAACTGGGAGCAGTGGAAGAACAGGCGAGCCTGTCTCTCCGAGCATTGGATAAAGCCGTAGGAGCTAAGAAGCTTCTCCACCACACCAGTCTCCCGGAGGCCCACTCCAGTGCCATTAGCAAAGCCATTGCTATGCAGTAGGCCTGGGTCGAAACTCATCTATATGGAAATAGATGGGAACAAGCATTTAAAATTCATAATGATTTATAAATACTTACATTGTAAACTCACAGGATTTCATAAAAACCCGTGAAAAATGATGCAGAAATGAGATGAAATCTCCCCACCCCAATGTGTGTTTGGTATGTGAATTAGGTTTGTGTCCAACGGCCTATGTAGATCAAGTATTAAAAGCAAACCCTGCTATTACTAATGTAGGAAGCATACTCCGTGAGGACGTACATAATCAGAGCATCAAAATCAGAACAACTGTTTCAATGCCTGTACATGTTGAACAAAAGGATCTTTCAAAATTTGATAGATGATTCAGGGTTAGACTTCTGCTAATCCTGAATACTGGAATATCAGTAATCAAACCAAGCAAACTTTCAACACAGTTTGAACAACAGCCTACACAACTGCTAATGCTCAAACTCAATTTCGGTACATGCAGTTAGCAAAAAGCATGTTTCCACGTCTGTTAGGCTGGTGGGGCAAAACTCCAACATGCCACTTACAGATCTCTGGTACAATGGGGTCCGCTTTTGCTTTTTGCCACCTGCCGCACGGGAAGTGTGGCAAGAAAGGGAGGCAGAGCGGGGTATTGGTTGACTGAAGTTGGAGGGGAGAGAAGAAGCGACAGTGGGAGCAGCTGATTCAGCATATACACTCTCCATCTTTATTGGAGCGCTCATGGCTGATGGGAATTAACACAGGGGTCAAAAGGGGTTAAGTAATAATTCTACTTCAGATACTTCTACTACAAAAAAGGCAAAACATAATATATTTCAATAAAAACCTGCTACAATGTGATTTCAACACAACTCAGAAGGAAATTGGTTCTTCGCACTGATGTATCTAGAACCCGTTAAATCTATGACAAACACAGGGATGGTCTGAAGCATCTTGGATGATTAATTTGCCATCATGGTGAAAATGTTTTGCAATCCTCTAAAGGTGGCAAAAATATTGCCATACCACAGGTAGTTAAACTGATCAACCTGAAAGGCACAAACCTCAACATGGGTGAATGTAATTACCACAACTGATCTATTTGTAAACAATTACACATGCAGGGCTTTAAGAGTAAGAGCTGGAAAGAAAAACAAAGAAATAAAAAAAAAAAACACACAAAAGTACAAGTGCGTGAGGATGGTCAGTGTCAAGCAAACTACAATTCTTTTACAAGCTATTATGTTCTAGATAATATCAGTGTAACTGAACAATGCATTAGTTAGATGAGGAGGCTGGATGAGGTGCTAATACTTAGCACTGCAATGGTAAATGGTTGATCACAAAATTTCACAGACTGACCAGCCTCGACCAATGGGTCAAATCACAAAGGCAACACAGCTGGCAGAAAAGCTGACTAAATTAATAATGTCCCGATCGACAGAACGAAATGAAACCTGTGCCAACATTCAGCTGTGAAGTACTGAACTACATTGCTGTGGTCTGTTCTGCAGGTAGCTGTCTAGACTGCATTTTGGGCAGAAACCTAATAAAGACATGGCTGTGGTCATAGATGAACCATTCTTAGTGAAAAACATTACATGTTTTCAAGTTTTCATTGATATGAAATAGCATCATCAAGCCTGTGTTAGCTTGTTAATACACAATATGGAATTCAATTTTATTTGTATAGCACTTTTTACAATGGACATTGTCTCAAAGCAGCTTTACAAAAACCTAAACACAGGATACAGATTGTAAGTGTGTGGACTAATCCTTATTGAGCAAGCCGGTGGCAACAGTGACGAGGAAAAATTCCCTAAGATAAATCTGCTCCATTTTTACTTAACTCACTTTGATCCAGAACCTCAATTTTATATTTGTAAAATGATCTTACAGTTTTTTGATAATATTATGTTAAGATTTGTCTGAAAAATATCAATCTCTGTGGAATATAGACATACAGCAGATATGAAGACAAATTTACATCATACGTATACGGTCATGAAATCAGAGTGTGCACAATTTGCGTTTTCCTGCAGTCAACTCAGATTTTAAAAAATATATAAAATAAAAATATAAAGATCCACATTTCAGTTTAATTGCGCTCATGATTAGTTCTTAATTCCCACTGCAGAGCTACATTATTGGCACCCTTTATAAAATGACCAAAAAATCAAATCAATGTCAAAGTCAAAATCAATCAATGTCATGCGATGACCCTTTCAAGCCTCAGGACTAAAACTCTACTGGTGGTGTGAATTGAAGACAGAGGTCCACACGCACAAAACCTAAGAATACACAACCACTCTCCAAAGGCCTGAAAACTTACATTACAGGATAGTGTTGCACGATATAACGAGACTAGAAAGGAATCACGATATCCAGATGTTAAAAACTGAGCCGTTCCTCATTATTTTATTAATACTGATGCGTTAAGAATGGCAGCATTTTAATAAGAGCTGTATTTCCTGAGTTGCGGCGATGTGCGACAGCGAGGAAGAGTGCGTGCGTGTGTGCGCAGCGCTCTGTTTCCAATTCCTGACTCATAAGTATGCAAGGCAGATCAGCACCACCATAATTGATCAATTTATATTTGTAATGGTAATTATGGCACGTACATTTTTGTCAATAATTATTTCTACTAGAAAACACGCGCAAACAAACCTTACCCCTTTGTTCTTGAGTGACTCTCGTTACCAGAGACCACAAGCAAGAGAGACTGCTAAGCAGAGCTCGTGAGACACATGCAGGCGCACACACAAACCAACCAAGAAGCGTGAACTTCCGGGATGGACCCGTGTCCTGTCATTGTGGTGGGGTTTTTTAAGTGTGTGCTGAAAAGCACGGACTGAATAAACGTTAGGCCGGAGCTCGGTTAAAATTCCGCCTCCACGCTTACCTCCACACACCAGGATACACACAAATGCATATGTAATTGTAATAAAACTATCTTCAAGATCAATTTTATTTCCTATCCATAAGCCTAATGATTTATAAGATATCTTTGGTGCTCTGCCATCAAACGCTTCTGATCAGACATTACCGAGGCTATACGGCTACCATAAGCAGCAAGTAAAGCATACCAAGGGTAGAAATTCAAAATGACGAACGAAGCAGAAGCAGGTAGAGCGCCAAAAGAAAAGAAAAAAAAAGAAAGGAAAAAAAACCCCAAACATACCATTTTTACTCAGAATGGGAGGGTGTTGTTCTTTACAATGCTGAATCCAAAACTTGCGTGTCTAATTTGTCAAAAAACTAAAATCTCTCAAAAGAATTTGTGCATGTCTTCTGCTGGCTTCTGGATCAATAAATCAGCCCTTTCCATGCAAAGCATAGCATGGAAGCATGTCAAGTTTTCAGGTCTGTGGAGAACTTCACTAGTTTGGAATTATCAAGATCTGACATGCATCGTTTGATCTCACAGAAATAATGCATTTGCAAGAAACAAAAATATTATTCCATAAATCAAGAGAACGTCCCTGGCCTTGCCTGCAACCTCTCGGACCGTCTCTGAGCCGAAGCTAGTCTCTGATCCTGGAGGCTGGGTAATGGGGTTATGAGAAGGTTAAACTGGACAGAGCGGCGAAAAGTGAAAGTAGGGTGTGGATGGAAAGACGAGCTGAAGAGGGAGGGTGGGGTAGGAAGGACAGTGGCGTGAAAGGCAGACGGGCGGCACTTACGGATCTGCCATATGGAGACAGGCTGAGGCCGACAGTAGAGGTGCTGCTCAGTTCAGCGCTAACAAATGCAGCAGGAGGCGACGCAGGCAAGGTAAACTCTACAAAGCCTTTCCAGGGACTGCCCATTATTCTCCCATACAACCCTGGTCAAATTTACCACACCTGAATTAGCCTTGACTTCTATGACATTGTGGCGTTCAATTTATTTGTCTTTGCAGAATTATTTTGTGTA
>JAFFST010052436.1:15562-27684 GCA_022414735.1 Noturus placidus
CAAACACTTTTTCACACCACTGTATATGGGGTTATATATGGGGCGGCTGTGGCTCAGTCGGTAGAGCGGGTTGTCCACTAATCCACTAATCGTAGGGTTGGTGGTTCGAATCCCGGCCCGGGTGATCCCATGCCAAAGTGTCCTTGGGCAAGAAACTGAACCCTAAGTTTCCCCCGATGGCAAGCTAGCACCTTGCATGCAGCTCTGCTACCATTGGTGTGTGAGTGTGCTCTCATTTGTAAGTCTCTTTTAAATGTGAAAATTATATTTCTGTAAAGCTGATTTGAGACAATGTACCATTGTAAAAAGCGCTATACAAATTATTAAATTAAATTATTATTATTAATTATATAACCGGTTTTATACCACAATTGAATTCTTGAATCTGATTGGTCAGATTATTATTAAGATAAATGATGTCAGAACATTTTCTACCCTCAATGTGAAATTACAACGTACAAGAATTAAGTGAAAAACAATCAGAAACATTTTAGGGGGAAAATAAAAACACTACAATAAACCGGTTGCGTAAGTGTGGACACCCTTTTATAATGGGGGACGTGGCTGTGTTCAGAACGAACCAATCACATTCAATCTCATGTTCAAAAGTAATTATCATTCAGCTGTCATCAATGAAATTATTCTGATTAACGCCAAATGAAGACCAGCTGTTTCTGTAGGATCTTCTTGGGTTCATCTGACTTCTGAAGCCATGGTCCACAAAGAGCTTATGAAGCATGTACATTATCTCACTTCTCCAAAAGGAATCGATCAGGATAGGGGTATAAAAGAATTTCCAAAACATTCGACGTACCATGGAAGACCATGAAGATTATCATCAACAAGTGAAGAAAATGGGGCACCACGGTGACATCACGAAGAACAGGATGTCCCTCCACATTTTACAAAAAGACAAGACAAATGCTTATCAGGGAGGCTGCCAGGAAACCATCAGCAACATTAAAGTAGCTGCAGGAAAATCTGACTATTACTGATTACTCTCTGCATGTGACAACAATCTCGTACTCTTCACATGTCTTGGCTATGTAGACGTAAGTCCTTTCTCACAAAACAAGACTGACTAAGTCACCCCAAATCATGTGGCAAAATGTGTTATGGTCAAATGGGACCAATTCCAAAAGGTATAATAATTCCATACCCATAGCTACACATACCAAGCGATTCAGGTGTCTGCTAGTAAGCTGAAGGAGAAAAGGAATTTCAGCTTTCAACAGGACAATGACTCAAAGCATACATCCAAATCACCAAAAGAAGATCAATGTTTTAAATGCCCTAGCCAGAGCCCAGACTTGAATCCAACTAAAAATCTGTGGGGTGAGCTGATGCGGGTCATGCACAGGAGATGCCCTCATGATTTGATTGATCTAGAATGTTTTTGCAAGAAAGAGTGGGAAAATATTTCCAAGTCAAGATGTGCCATGTTGATAGACTCTTACCCAAAAAGACCAAGTGGTGCATTAAAATCAGAATGTGCTTCAATACAGTATTGGTGTTGGGGTGTGCACACTTCATTGTAAGATTTTTCTAATTTTAAATGCATTTCTAATGAACCAAAACATGTGGGCATGTATATGGGAAAAACACACAGCTACCTGCGCACACCTGCCATCAGGAGGATGGCAGTTCGATGTTGTTCGTACTGCTAAACATTGATGCATTACAATACATTACATTACATTACACAGTTGCTAATTTCAAATGGTTTATGTTTCCCTGTAGAGGATTTTAACGTTGCTGCTTTACTGTGTTCTGTCCAGGTTGTGGAGCAGTGCTGGTGGTGTGCGCGGTGTCCGTGGCTTCCCTCAGTGGACTCATGCTGGGCTATGAGATGGGTCTGATCTCTGGAGCCCTGCTCCAGCTCAGGGAAGTACTGGCGCTCTCGTGCCCGCAGCAGGAACAAGCCGTGGGTGCCTTGTTGCTCGGAGCGTTCCTGCTCTCAGTGGTAGGTGGCACTATTGTGGACCGTTACGGACGCCGTTTCTCCATCATCCTCACGGCAGCGCTGTGCACGTGTGGCACACTGCTGAGCGTCTGTGCTCCCGCCTTCTGGACACTGGTGGTGGGCCGTGTGTTGGTGGGAATGGCTGTGGCACTCTCGGGCACAGCGTCATGTCTGTACATAGCGGAGGTGGCACCTGCCGCCTGGCGTGGGAGGTGCGTATGTGTGTACGAGCTGATGGTGGTCCTGGGTGTCCTACTGGGATTTGGGCTCAGTTGGGTGTTTGCAGGAATGGTGGACGGTTGGAGGTTCACTTTGAGTGGAGTTCTAGTGCCTGCATGCCTGCAGATGGGCATCATGCCTGTGTTGCCCCAAAGCCCGCGCTTTCTCCTGACCAGGCGCAGACAGAAGGAGGCATGGAAAACTCTCACCCGTTTACGAGGGACCATCCCAGACATGGTGGAGGAAGAGCTGATGGTCATCATGGCAGCTCTGGGCACTGAGCATCAGCAGGGCTTTTTGGATCTATTTCGCTCTCGTGCCAACATGCGGAGGAGGATGTTTGTGGGAATGGCACTGGTGTTTCTCCAGCAAGCTACAGGTCAGCCCAACCTTCTGGCCTATGCCTCCACAGTGCTGCATGGAGTGGGATTCTACAGTAACGAGGCTGCTACACTCGCCTCCACTGGCCTCGGTGTGCTTAAACTGGTCGGTACAGTCCCAGCAATCTTATTGGTTGACCGGGTCGGGCCCAAAGCTTTCCTTTGCGTAGGTGCTGTTGTCATGATGCTGTCGACGGCAGTTTTGGGCAGCGTAACACTACACAGCCGAACACAAGTGGCAAGCCTATGCCAGAGCCCAGGCCAGCTAAATCAAACCCCAATGTGGAGGGGACATGATGCTCGCATTAGGACAAACACACATCATACTGATATTTTGTCAGAACAGAATTACACTCGCGATCAAATAAACCCTTTAAAACACACTCAGGTGCCATGGATTTTAAACTCCACAGAGGACCACAGAGCAGCAGTAATGAGCTCGGAGACACCAGCAGATGATTCTTGGAAAGAGAGAACTGCGATTTCATTCGAATCCGTGTCAGTGAGTGAGGTGTCTCCTTCCCTGAAATGGATCTCTCTGGTCAGTCTGCTTATCTATGTGGCAGCTTTCTCCTTCAGCCTGGGACCAAGTAAGTCCAGTAACACTTAATACAATGAAAACACATTACTCCAGTATACATTTCCATTTGCACCCAATTTTGGTCATCACAAAGACAAAGTTCTGAGGTTCGTGTCTTGTAGCTTTACATACAGCTGTTGCTGTATGGTCTCGAAATGCCATCAAATCCTCACGGTGTAGCTGACTTCGACATGGTGTAACCATATGGTAGATCTTTAGAGTGCCAGGAGATAAAACTATACCAGAATGCAGGATGCTATACAGATGTAAATAATCCATTTTGAAATAATTTTTTTAACACAGACCATTACTGGAGTTTTATAAATGTATTTATTTGTAGTTGAAACTGATTCAAGGTACCAAAATAGTGTTTGCTGCCCAAATTAAGGTACCTGGTGTCTGATGGTTGGGCCACCTTACGAAACACGCGTCTGGCTCAGCCCAAAATGGCAACATGAAGCTGTTTAATAGGTTCACCACCTGCAAGATGAAGTGTGGGGGTAACAGGCATGTGATGGACCAGTCTTAGACAGACTAGACCCTTTGAATCAGTGAGTGAATGAAGTTCTGTAGCTAAACCATAACATTTAAAGCACATCAACAAAGATTTGGGCCTTTACTGAAGAGTGAGACAGACCCATAGCTTCAGAGCAAAACTAAACAAGCATACATCAGTCACTGAACATGAGAGAATTGTTCATTTGGGGTGGAAAAGTTTTACTTATTCAAACTGTTACTTTAGTGTTTACCATCTTTTTCTTCCAACTTTCTTCCAGCATTTTCCAATGAGCTGTAAGACATGTCCAAATAACCATATCTGCAGAATACATTATAGTTGTATTATAGTTGACTTTAATAGTACTAAATCGAGTCAGTCAATGAAATATTTTAGTTTAGAGCACTTGATATCCATGATGAATTGGATATTCATTTTGAGTAAAAAAAATTTTACTTTACAATCCCAGGTGTTGTACAATCCCGACATGATTTACCTTCATTTAAATTTTAACAGGAGTATGTAGACTTATATATATATATATATATAAGAACTATATTTTCATTTTTCTTAGCATCATTAATGATGTAATATGCAATAACACAGCAATAAGAGGTGTGATGAGACGTGCATGGGCTTACTTGTGCTTTACTTGGGCATAAAGACACACATTTAGAGATGAACACAATATGATAAGAATAATTTAAAAATAGGATTTGTCGTGTTATGAATGCGTGTCTGTTTATTTCAGTGGTGTATGTGGTTTTAAGCGAGATTTTCCCCACCGGGATCAGAGGAAAAGCCGTGTCTGCGGTCTCTGCCTTCAACTGGGCCATGAACCTGCTCATATCAATGACCTTCCTCACACTCACAGGCAAGCCTTTTTATCTACAGATATGAATGCCTGTCAAATATGGATACAGCATTTCATGTGCACTGATGAATATAGCAGGCTGATTCTGATTCAGCAGGAGTAATGTTCTTGCAGTTAAAGAAGACGGGTCTAGCAAGTGGTAGTGTGACAAGCAACATTGTAAATGAGGTCTTCTCAATGCTGTCCATGTTCTGTACGATGCGGTGAAAGCAGCAAATCCAATCGACTGACTCAAATGATTCTTTAGACCAATCCGGTAGCGCTCGTGGCTCGACTTCTCTTCAGTTCTCCACTCACCACTTTAGTTCTTACTTGCAATTAGTTCCCATTTAGTCAAGTGACAAATCTCATATCGCTGGTTTCATCCTGTCATCTCATTAAATGTAAATAAATCACGAAGAAAAATAAAGCTTGGAAGGAAGTTGCATAGATCGTTGGTGCATCTGCTGAGTGTACATAGTTCAATAGTACAATTCGCTTGCTTTGCTAAGCTATTACAACCCCTAGCATGCAACATGATCCATGTGCTTCGGGGGTTTCCTCCAGGCACTCCAGTTTCCTCCGCCAGTCCAAAGACATGCATCGTAGGCTGATTGGCATTTCCAAATTGCCCCTGGCAGGTTCTTGAAGGTTTCTTTTCCTGCAAACCCAGACATGAATCACACACGGCAATATGACTATTGTATCATGAATTTATTTATAGACAATTACGCTTATGATATCGTGAACGTATGATAAGGCTCTATACGGGCCATAGCATCTCAGTTTAATCAGCCTCTTTGGATTCCTTTCTATTTCCTTTACAACAGCTTTCAGCGAAGACTCGGTGTAGATGATGTAAACCATAGCAACTGGATTTTAAATGATTTCCAACACATCCATATTGAAATATTTACATGACATATGTTAAAGTGATCACGGAGATTATGTTCAGTTATCAAAACTTGTCCGACACGAAAGAGAGGTTAAACTAGGTGTTAGGGTATCGCGGTTTGAAGATTTCACAGCATGATAGCCTAGATTAAAAAAGATCTCGGTTTAATGGTATCACAGTATTAATCCTCTGTTCAGAATCAAGGAAGCTGAAAGGGTGAAAATGAAAGACAAACTTTATTATAATGTCTTTACGAAAGTGTACCCCGATCAGCCGTGGAAGTCCCCCTTGTGACGCGAGAACAGTTCTGACCCGTCGAGGCATGGACTCTACAAGACCTCTGAAGGTGTGCTGTGGTGTCTGGGACCAAGTCGTTAGCAGCAGATCCTTTAAGTGCTGTAAGTTGCGAGGTGGGGCCTCTATGGATCAGAATCGTTTGTCCAGTACATCCCGCAGATGCTCGATCGGATCGAGATATGGGGAAATTGGAGGCCAAGTCAACACCTTGAACTCTTTATGTTCCTCAAATCGTTCCTGAACATTTTTGCAGTGTATCAGGATGCATTATCTTGCTGAAAGTGGACACTTTTTCAGTATTAGGGAATACCGTTGTCATGAAGGGGTGTACTTGGTCTGCAACAATGTTTAGGTTGTTAGTACGTGTCAATGCAACATCCACATGAATGTCAGGACCCAAGGTTTCCCAGCAGAACATTGCCCAGAGCGTCACACTTCCTCCACCGGCTTTCCTTCATCCCATAGTGCATCCTGGTGCTATCACTTCCCCAGGTAAGTGACGTACACACACCCAGACGTCCACGTTATGTAAAAGAAAATGTGATTCATCAGACCAGGCCACCTTCTTCCATTGCGCCATGGTCTAATCAGACGGGCTAGCCTTCACTCCGCACAAGCATCAATGATCCTCGGGCGCCCATGACCCTATCACCTGTTCACCAGTTGTCCTTTCTTGGACCACTTTTGGTCAGTACTAACCACTGCATCAGTGTGGGGAACACCCCACAAATCCTGCTGTTTTGGAGATGTTTTGACCCAGATGTCTAACCATCACAATTTGTCCCTTGTCAAAGTCGCTCAGATCCTTACACTCGCCCATTTTTCTTACTTCCAACACATCAACTTCGAGAACTGACTGTTCACTCACTGCCTAATAAATATATCCCACCCCTTGACAGGTGCCACTGTAACGAGATAATCAATGTTATTCACTTCATCTGTCAGTGGTTTTAATGTCATTGCTGATCATGTGTATATACAACAAAACAAGTAACCAAATAAGATAAACATGCAAGTAATTGTTCTTCTGTCTTAGAAAGATAGTTTTGTGAATGACTTGTCAGTATTTATCACATGGCTGTTAAAAGCTGAAGGAGAGAATGGCTGTGAGGAAAAGCGATAAAAGATGAGCCTAAAAAAATAAATCTAACTAGCATGTAAGTGTGCAGTGCTGCTTAGCCCAAAATAGTGTTGTTGTTTCATTACGTTCTGCTCAGCCACGTCATGTTCTTCTGTGCCTTTGTATGATAAACAATACGATTACAACAGTAGTAGATTACACAGCCAAAGGGTTTTCATTGCCTGTTGAAAGAGTATTGTGAGGAGTCGGAGCCGGACATAAAATGCTGAGAACAAGTAGAGAAAGGCACTTGATCTCATAAATAAATATCAACGGGTAGATGCTAATCAATGGTCTGATCATACACCATGACTAACCATGCCAGCTTACCAACCTTTGCCAAGTGCTTTAAAGTGTTTCTAACATCTGAGTGAGTGAAATTGGAGGAGGTTGTTCAGGGACAGGTTGTACAGTCCTCCTCTTGCCCGGTGTTTCTGGCTAGACTTTCAAGTCATGCAGAATTCCAGGAACTTGCTCAATGAAAGAGAGAGGGCTCTGGATGTTTTCAAAGCTGCTATCAGTGTCTGTTTACTCGGTCTGAATGTGTGGGCACACATAATAACAACAATGCACATTAAACAGTTCTACGATATATGTACACACAAAAAAAAAATATTCAAAACATGAGAGATCTTTTCCATGTTTTTTTTTTTTTTCTCCCACATTTTTCCACAAGTTGGGATTGGACTCGGACTCGGACGGTATTCTGATCGCATGTCTCTTAGAAACCATGAGCTCTCACAAGTGGTTATTAAATCATTGCTTTAGTGTGCACTTGAGCATGATCGCGGAGTTCACACCTGCCCAAACAAACAGCACAGATGGGTTCAAGTAAACACTCCAGGGTTCAAGTCAAAAGGCCTGTATGCATGCATATGTGAAAGTGTCTTTCAACATGCATATACTCGCTTAATACACTATACATAAAAATGTTGATATGATGGTAATAATCAATGACTAGATTTCTTTTTCAATAGTCACCAGTGGTGTGTATAAATATAATAAAAGTCGAACAACTTTTGAGTATTATATATTTGGAAATAGGTGTGTGTGAGGTTCGTAGAGGTTGGAGAAGTATAGACAGACCAGAGATTACCAGCTGCACAGTTTCTATATGAGCATTATGTAAGCAAACAACAGACTACAGCCCGTGATAGGAAATAAACATCGAGAGGAGGATGACTTACTCCGTATTCTTTAACGTGATGTCAATCACACATATGTAAATGTCATAATTGTATTATAAATGTAATTGTTTCAAAACAATATTATTCCTAAATGTCACATGATCTTTATCAAGGTTGTTCTGAGTAAGTTTGTGTGTAAAGCGTGGTAAGGTTGTATGAAGCTATTTTGTGACTCGTTGCAGAAAAGATCGGCCTCCCCAGTGTGATCTTCTCATACGCTGCTATGAGCTTCGTGCTGCTCATATTTGTGATCGTGTTCGTGCCGGAGACGAAGGGACGCTCACTGGAGCAGATCTCCAAAGAGCTCGCAATGAAGTGAGAAAACACACCCGCACACACATTCCACAGATTGCATTATCTCCATTCACTTATTGGTAGTCAGATGAGGTGAGAGTCTCCTTGCTGCAGAATCTAAAGTCCAGGGGAAGGAGCTGGACCTGATCCAACATTTCCTACAACTCTAAAGCCTAATCCTAACCCAGATAAAGCTATCCAGTAAAGGTCGACAAATTGACAGGGTTTGTAAATTAATCGTCACCAAATTATAAACTTTCAGAAAAACCTATCAGTGTGGATTTTTGCAGATCACAGACAGTTCCCGTTGGCATTATACAGTACGAGAGTGGCCTCTAGAGGTGAAATAAAAACACGACAAATTTTGTTGTGTTATTTGAAGTGTTTTTTGATTCATTTTGGATTTCTCTATTTGTTATTTGGAGTGTTACCTTTTGGTTCAGTTCGGATGTATATCTTTTATTTAATATTTATTAATAGCGAATATATATTAATATTCATATATTAATAGATTACTCCTTTAAGAGAGTACAGTACATTTTCATGGTACAGTAAGTACTGGTTATTTTAGTAATAAACTTCAGCAATATTTTACTTTGAATGTTGTGTTTTCATTCAATTATCAATTTAGTTATCAATCAGTTATCAGATGGTACTGTCCAACTGGGCTATCGGGATCAGTTAAATCCACTAACGATCTACTATCTATCCCAAACACATTGCATCCATCCCTTGGACTTTTGGCTTGACTCCACCCACACAGGAGGAGCTAGATCAGGTTTCAGTCCACCCCATGGACCTTTTATTCTGCAGTGAAGAGTACTTAAATCAGGCTGGTTACACAGTACTCAGTGCAACAATGTACGAAAGATGGATTTAAGAACCTTAAACACAACACTGTTGAGTTCTTGATTATGATCGGTCAGAATTTGATTCATTAGATTAATTTTCTATAAAAGCAGCTCTGACAGTAATTTGTTTGCAAGGCAAATCAAAGCTTTATATTAGTGCTGTAGATTACAAACTGATTGTTTATTTATTTTTTTTAAACGTGTAATTGTTGATATGGTGAGGTTTTAGGTTAACATTTTTGGAAGGAGCCTCCAGTGTCAACTGTTTTTTTAAGAGTCAGATATGAAGCTGTAACTTAAATTTTCCAACAAGACTTCACAACATAGGAGTTCGCACTTTGTAACAAAACAAGCTCTTATGGTGAAGGAATGACTTTTATATCTGCTACAGTGTTTAATGTGACAACCGGAACTAACTCGCATCAAACGTCTCACAGCATTAACGCAACTATAAATGGATAAAAAAAAGTCAGATGTGATGTTCTTTAATAAACAAATAAACAAACAGCTGTGGAATAAGAGGAATAAAACACTGGGACAAGCTGTTATAGGAAATGAATCAACTTCAGGGAAGTAACTGTAAGTCTGCTTCATCACACCACACCACCGTTGGTTTCCTTTCCTATAACATGCTCCTTACTTTAGTAATAACATTATTAAACCATTACTAAAACATCATAAAGGTACCTTTTAAAGTGAATCTCACATACCTACCCTATTATTATATTTCCACAGGAACCATCTTGACAGCACACTGCTGTGCCACCGATGGCGAAAGAAGCCCAAGACTCACCAGTCACAGGAAGAGAAATCCCTCGCAGCAGTCTGATCCCGAGGGACGAGGATAAAGAAGAACAGTTTGTTAATCAGTGATGGAAGGATACACGATCTGAGGAATAGATATTAGGAGAGAGGTTGGTGACGAGACTGAGCCTACCCTGAAAACCAAGAGAGAAATTCCGGTCAGTAAAATGGCTGTTGATGAGGCGTTCACGTCACAGTAGCTGTTAGCCGAACACACAAACTGTCATGAGTCACGTCGAAGCCTGAAATGCAGCCGTTTATACATTTTTTAAAAAGATTTTTGTCTTAATCCTTTTCTAAGTACAGGTTTTTGAAGAATACTTTTAACATGAATAGTTTTGGATAGTCGTGGCCAGTCAGAGGTAAAATACTGTGTAAAAAAGAAAACAAATAGAAAGGACAAGGTCAGTACTGTACTGTCTGAGCTCTAAATGGCATACCATGCATACTACTACTGCTAAACCGCACCCCAAAGCAGTATGTAGCACAATCACAATATATTCTATATGTAAATAACTGCAATATCTTTTATAAGTAAATATTGCAGGGAACTGGAAAAGTGGACCTTAACTTATTTGTCATGAACAAACATGTTCTTACAGATAACTCTATGCAGTGGCTTAATATCGTGTCAATCTTCTATTTGTTTATTCGTCGTTGCGGTTAGGTTAGTTAACAATTTAAAAAAAAATTCTATTATGATAGGCTTTCATTCAAAATTTGCTACGGTACTGAAAAAGATGTCATGTGAAAAGTGAAAACATCTTCAGTATAGCAAAAATGATCATGTTTCTCATTATAACAGTAGTATTCTCTAATCTGATTGGTTACAAGGTGTTGATAAATAAATATATTCTGTTTTATATACAGCAGGGGAAGTAAGTATTGGACGCGTCAACATTTGTTTCAGTAAATATATTTCCAATGAGGTTATTCACATGAAATTTTCACAAGACATCAGTATTAACTCAAGAAATCCAGAAATATGAAGAATTCACAACATTGAAGTCCATAAATAAAGTTATGCGTATTAAAGTGGAAGAAACTGAGACAAATCAAGGTGTTAGAATGACCCTGAATCACCTGACTCAAATCACCTGACTCAAATCCAATTGAACAAGATTTAAAGACAATATGTTTAGAATAATGAGACAAAATCACACCTGGATACTGCGGCCCATTAATTTCTTCATACAGGAAGCGTCTCGAAGCAGTCATTACACACAAAGACTTCTCCACCAAGTATTAAATACATTTCAGTTAGCATGTTCAGTACTTTTTCCCCCCGTGTCATTACACTTTATTACACATAACTTCATTTATGAACTTTAATGTTTAGATTTTTGTGTGGATTTCTTGAGTTAATACTGATTTCTGGTGAAAATTTCATGTGAATAAGTTGATTGGAAATATATTTACTGAAAAAAGCGTTGCCACGTCCAATGCTGTATATTAAAATTTGCTATGGTTTCTATACTAACAGCTCATTCATAGGGACTTGTGCAGCAGACGCTCCTCATAAACTGGTATCGAATATTGAATTTTGGGAAATTTGGCGATTTTTATTTTTTAAAGAATTATTTATAAGGTTTTTTTTTGGGTGAGATGTTTCTTTAGCATTTTTTGGAAGGAGTCTCCAGTGTCAGCGCTTAGTAACAGTTAGGACATGCTGCATGTTTCGAAAGCAGTTGAGGCTGGTGAGGGAACAACCGTTATAATGTAAGTGATAACAGGAATGAACTTGTTTCACAGGTGTTCCACAATATTCAATAAATAAGTTGTTCATGTTGGCAGGTTGCTGTGTTATAAGGAGAATAAAACACACCAGGACACGCTACTGTAAGAAAATAATCAACCACAGGGTAAGAGTAACTCTGTTTCGTGTCAGGCCACGTCACACAACATCGTCATTGATTATTTTTCTAAAACAGCACACACTGTGGTGCTTTATTCCTTACTTATGGGATACTATAAGACAAATATAAGATTACTGCACATACACTGGTGGAACAAAGTCTACGCACCCCTATTAAATTGCAGGTTTTATTGTTTTTTTCTCTTCCACTTGAATTTTGTTGGATCCTGCATTGCATTAAAGGTGTAAAAAGATCCGACATGATGTATCTTCATTTAAATTTTAACAGGAGTATGTAGGCTCTAATTAATATATATATATATATATA
>JAFFST010052438.1:2601-15796 GCA_022414735.1 Noturus placidus
CTTCACAAAAAATTACAGTTTTATATCTTTTGTTTGAGGCCTGAAACGTGGCAAAAGGTCGAACAGTTCAAAGGGGCCGAATAGTTTCGCAAGGCACTGTAGATGGTCAGGAAAGCAGGCAGACTGCTTGATGGACGTGTGAGGACAGATATATGTAGAGGTTATTAGAATTTTGGAGGAAGCGCACATATTAGAGAACATATGTAGAGAACCAAGACGTTTAGAATATAAATGCTTCATGAGACAATTCAGGTAATCCTTATATTTTGTAAAACATCTGTAATGAAATTCATTCCATGACGTTCCATTGAGGATTATTTGGATGTTTAATGGTTGTGTATTTTCTGGAAAGGAAATCCTCTGTTGTAGAGTTTTATACAGAAACAGAGACAAACCAAAGAAGTCTTTAGGACAGTAGTGTCCTGCTGAAGCTCTGCTCAAAAATAATACAAATCTCTAGGATGGATAGATGAAGCCCCTGATTGGCCAGAATTAATTTGCACAAGAACAGTCCAGCCATTAAAAGCAAAGCGTGTACTATAAGGAGTTTGGACATTTTTGTTCTCTTTAAGAAAAGATTGTGTTCTTGTGTTTGGGGCAGAGTGTGGTTTTGGATACAAATGAGATCTAGTCTGAGTGTGTTGTTTCAATCTAGGATTTGGATAATCCCAGACCCAAGAAGAAGAAGAAAGTACTGAAGAAGAAAAACAAAAAGAAGAGTAAGTCTGATTCTTTCCTAATCAGATATTGCTTATATGCAAGTTATATTTTGAAATTAAATTTGTTTTTCATTTTCCAGTGTTCAAGAAACGCAAGTAGATGTTCTCTACATCTGGATTGAGACAGGATGGTTTTCATGTACTTGCATCTTCCAAATAAAAATATTCAACCCCATTTTCTAGTTTGGTCTCTGATATTTTAAATGATTAACTATTAGAGGTTTTATAAAGGAAACAAATGTTAAATTAAATTCATTCTTATCTCAAATATAGCTGAATAGGCAAAACAAGGCTGGTTCTTGAAAAGTAAAAGAATAATGCTCCATCCGACAGGAGGCAACACTAATTATACAGGTGCATCTCAAAAAATTAGAATATCGTGGAAAAGTAAAGCATTTTACGTAATTTAATTGTCGACCTTCTGAAAAGTATGTTAATTTATACACTCAATACTCGGCCAGGGCTTCTTTTGCACGAATTACTGCATCAATGCGGCGTGGCATGGAGGCTTGCGGCCTTCAGATCATCTGTATTGTTGGGTCTGGTGTCTCTCATAGATACACTATGGGGTTCAGGTCAGGCGAGTTGGCTAGCTAATCAAGCACAGTTATTCCACGGTCAGCAAACCAGTTACTAGTAGTTTTGGCACTGGGGGCAGGTGCCAAGTCCTGCTGGAAAAGGAAATCAGCATCTCCATAAAAGCTCGTGTGCAGATTGGAAGCATGCCGTGCTCTAAAATCTCCTGGTAGACGCTGCATTGACTCTCGACTTGAGAAAACACAGTGGACCAACACCAGCAGATGACATGGCACCTCAAATCATCACTGACTGTGGAAACTTTACACTGGACTTCAAGCAATTTGGATTCTGTTCCCCTCCACTCTTCCTCCAGACTCTGGAACCTTGATTTCCAAATGAAATGCAAAATTTACTTACCCATGATTGTGTTTGTGTGTACTGAAGCAGACCGAGATTAAAGGCTCAGGAAACCCTTGCAGGTGTTTTGAGTTAATTCGCTGAATAGAGCTCTTCTCAGTTCGACATTTCTGTATTATAAATTCTTCATTCTAAAATTGAGATACTGGATTTTTGATTTCCATGAGCTGTAAGCTGTAATCAAGATTAAAACAAACAAAACAAAAAAAATCTTGAAATATTTCACTTTATATGTAATGAATCTAGAGTATATGAAAGTTCCATGTTTTTAATTAAATTATGAGGGAAAATGAACTTTTCCACAATATTCTAATTTTGTGAGAGCACCTGTATATAAACATGATTTATACACTGATTAGCCAAAACATTAAAACCACCTGCCTAATATTGTGTAGGTCCCACTAATACCGCCAAAACAGCTCTTACCCGTCGAGGCATGGACTCCACAAGACCTATGAAGGTGTGCTGTGGTATTGGGCACCAAGATGTTGGCAGCAGATCCTTTATGTCCTGTTGGTTGCGAGTTTTGGCCTCCATGGATCAGACTTGTTTGTCCAGCACATCCACACAGATGCTCGACCGAACTGAGATCAGGGGAATTTGGAGGCAGAGTCAACACCTTGAACTCATGTTTCCCAAACCGTTCCTGAACAATTTTTGTAGTGTGAATACACTAGAATTGTATTTTATTTTTTACAAACATCATGCCACTCCACTATGCTAAAAACTTTTCTTATCTCTTCTGCTGTATGGGGGGTACCTGATTGGAGGCACAAAAGCTCCTGTAGAAGTTCAGGAATCTACCTCTGTGGTAAAGACGACAGCAAAACCAGCAGCACAACTAAAGTTTAGTCTTGTTGTTCAAGAACAAGGAATTCTAAAGGCTAGCCACTTGAACCTTTAATAAAAATGTCACTTCGTTCCACTCAGATAAACAGTTGTGTGTTGTCTTGCCTCTCTTGCTACCTCAATCACGGTGTACCCGTCTTGAGGCATTGAAGCTCCTGTAGAAGTTCCGGTCTCTTCCTTGGTGGTAAACATTACAGCAAAACTAAAGCTTAGACCCCCCACGAAAGAAAGCGTGGTTATGCCCATGGATGTCGAAAGAATGCAACTTTAATAAAGTGAGACCTCTGCAGATAGTCTACATTATACAAATGCACACAGGACTATTGATACCTTTCTGAGCTAATGAGTGCATCTTGGTTAGATGAGCTCATCTTAGGCATGGTTTTACCTTTTTTCTTAAAAACCCCACAAAAAAACAACTCTGCTCCTTTGCCACAATTCATTACTTTTGTTTTATAACTGTGGTGTAGGACCAGTTAGCTGTTTTTTTGTTAAAAAAAGTTTCACTCAGTTTTTTTCCTTTTTTCCCCCCTCTGACCAATACTCCCTTCCTCGATACCCGTCCTCCTTTCCTCTGGCCTTGTCCTAACTCAACAGTTTTTATCGGGCCTCAAGGTTGTTCACTTACAGAAGCAGTTTCTGTGGAGAAAAACACAGGATACTTCAAGATGTCTAAATGCTGTTTTTCAATACCCCTTCAATCTTAAATATAATTTATTCAAAGCATTCTGCTGAGCTTCCTGAAATTGTAATTTCTTTAGATGCTGAAAAAGCATTTGATAGGGTTGAGTGGGAGCATTTGTTTGCAGTTTTGAGGAAGTTCAGATTCGGGGATAACTGTATTTCTTTGATTCGCCTCATTTACTCATCCCCTAAAGCATGGGTTAATACAAGCAATATTTATTCTGATTATTTTGCTCTCGGACGTGGGTGTCGCCAAGGTTGTCCTTTATGCCCTCTGCTTTTTGCTGTCGCTATCAAGCCGCAGTCTATACTATTAAGATCTTCCCACTTGTTTAAAGGAATAGTCCGATACGGTGTAGAATACAAATTGTCGCTATATCCAAGCTCTTGTTATCTCAAAACTGGACTACTGCAACTCTCTACTTTCGGGCCTCTGCAGATGATTCAGAATGCTGCAGCACGCCTTGTCTTTAACCAGCCGAAGAGAACCCATGTCACACTCCTCTTCATCTCCCTCCTCTGGCCTCCTGTAGCCGCCCGCATCAAATTCAAATTCAACTCTCTCCTGAAGGTTTATGTTCCCACACACAATCTGTGATCGATTAGCGACCGACGTTTAGTAGTTCCTACTCAGCGTGGCACAAGGTCCCTTTCCAAAACCACACTAACTGTTCCTCAGTGGTGGAATGAACTTCCAACCTCAATCCGAACTGCAGATTCACTCACCATCTTCAAGAAACAGCTAAAGACCAACCTCATCCGTCAACACTTAACCAACACATAAAAAAAAAAAAGGCAGCCCTTACACCTCTACTCTGCGCACTTTGCTTCTTCTAGTACCGTATTTTCCGCACTATAAGGCGCACCTAAACGCCTTAAATTTTCTCAAAAATCAGCCGTGCGCCTAATAATCCGGTGCACCTTATGTGTGGACTGAGTTCCAAAATCTGTAAAAATGTTGTGCGACTTTGGTTGGCGTAACAACCGTATGCGCCTTATAACACGGTGCGCCTTATGTATTGGTCAAGTACAGAAATAGACCCGTAATTGAGACTGCGCCTTATAATCCGCGGAATTAGTGCCTTATAGTGCGGAAAATACGGTACTCAATTAATAGATCTTGTATATTAGCACTACTTGTATTGTTCTCTGCTTGATATCACTTTGTTTGTATCTCTCATTTTGTAAGTTGCTTTGGATAAAAGCGTCTGCTAAGTGAATAAATATAAATGTAAATATGCTGATGATTTGTTATTGTATGTAACCGATCCTATTGCCTCTATGCCTGCTGTCTTTGGTGTTCTGTAAACCTTCAGTTTTGTCTCGGGTTATAAATTAAATTGGGAGAAAAGCGATTGTTTTCCCATCAATACTGCAGCATTTTCTCTCCAACAGTCAGATCTACCTTTTCGATTTAGTCAGGTTTAAATACCTAGGTATCAACGTGACACGTTCTTTATCTAATCTTGTATCAGATAATTTCACTCCCCTTATCTTAAAGGTTAAATCCAACATTCAGAGTTGGGGTGACCTCCCTCTTTTTCTAATTGGCAGGATCAATGTTGTAATGATGTTGAAATGAATATATTACCGAAGTTTATTTTCCACAAGTTCCTCTTTTTCTGCCAAAACAATTCTTCGATTCTTTGGATAAAATAATTAGTTCTTTTATTTGGGGTGGGAAGCCACCAAGGGTTTGTAAAACTTTATTGCAGAGATGTAGTCTTAGTGGAGGACTTGCATTACCCAATTTTCAATTGTAGTACTGGGCTGCGCACATCCATAAACTTTGCTACTGGGTTAAATCTCCTAGATCTTCTTGGTGTAAATTGGAACTATCATCTTGTAGGGAATGCTCTTTACCTGCTTTACTTTATTCCTCTCTACCTCCAAAACTCTCTCTATATACTGATAATCAAGTTGTCCTTAACACACTTAAGATTTTGTATCAATTTAGACGGCGCTTTAAATGTATACGTGCATACGCTTTGGGTCCTTTAAGCAACAACCACTTATTTCCTCCATCGTGTTTGGACTCTACATTTTCAGAGTGGTATGACAAGGGCATTAAACAATTAAAAAATGCTGATTTACAGAAAAACACCGGATCCTTTTAACTCGGCACACACTTCAAATACATTCTAATCAAACTATATTCTATGTTTTTAGATTATGTTTCTAAGTATTTATTACACATATATTAATTATACTTATTAACTCATTGATTTTTAGATTATCCTTTTAAATTATGCTTCTAAGTATTCTAAATGTTAGTCATACATATTGATCATGCTTCATGAATGTGTGTCTGTATATACGGTATGTGTATATATATATATATATATATATATATATATATATATATATGTCTATATAAGCCATCGTTGAGAACAAAGAAGCTGGCATATGAGACGCAAAGATTTGAATTAATATTGTCTGCAACTAGTCCAACATGCAAACAAAATGTCAGACCTTCAAGTGTATCAGATACAACAGAGTGTATTAGAATTGTGCGGTATTGAGGTTTAAGGAGGGATGGGGAGGGTGTATTAGCTTTGCAGTTGGGAACTGCTTGTTTGCAGTGACAAACACAGAGACTCAGCTGGATTGTGTTCGATTTGTTTATTTGTCTATTTATTCATTTTAGGTTTCTGGTTCTGCATTAATGCACTGTAAAAATAAAACAGGACATTTTCAATATAATCCTTTTACAAATCACTTGTCTAATGTTTACTTGGACAACATTTCCTATGTTTAATTTGCTGCTTAAATCCCTTAAACACCTCTGAGTGCTGACTATCACTTTGCACAGGATTTTGAAGAGATTTTTTTTTTCTAGTCTGCATTGTGAACACTCTGCTAGACAGAGACCCTCTAGGGCAACAAATACGGCTCAGTACATACCACAGCCGATTACCCAGCCGAGAGCACAACGCCCAGAGAGGTTTCGTCATCCAATCTCCACCCATCCCCCTCGCTTGGCACAGCGAGGCCAGAATTCAGGCCATTACCACCTGAAGAAATTATAAAAGGCGAAGAAGTAGACAATGACTGTCCCACTCTCGCAGTCAGGTGCTTCACCAGCCAGCAGCTCAGGTGCTGGGAAGCGCTTACTGTATGTCAGACCCCTGGGTTGTATCAACCCTGTCACAGGGCTACAACATTCAATTCAGACGTCGAGCGCAGAGGTTCCAGGGAGTCAAAATGACCTTAATCAAGGACCCAAACAAGGCTCTGGCCTTATGCCAGGAGGTCTGGGCTCTCCTGAAGAAGGGTGCCATTTAGCAATTAGACAGCGCTTTACAGAACAGTGGCTCCTATTCCACTTATTTTATTATCACAAAGAAAGATAGCAGATTTCACTCCATACTAGATTTAAGACTTCTGAACACACACCTCAAGGTTTTCGAGTTCCACATGCTACATACAGTGGACGTGCTGCAAGGCATCAGGCAGAATGATTGGTTTACAACCATCTACATGAAAGATGCATATTTTCACGTTCCAATCGCGCCTCAACACAGGCAATTCCTCCGTTTTGCCTTTGAGAGAATGGCCCATTCGGGATCTCACAGTTGCCAAGGGTCTTCACCAGGTGTGTAGCAGCGGCACTGTCTCCATTACAGGCCAGGGCGATGCAAATTTTCCCGTACCTGGACGATTGGTTGATCTGTTCCCAGTGAAGGGTTGATGCCCTCAGAGAATCAGCATTGCAGGTCTCCCATGTTACCAAGCTAGGGCTTACAATGAATTATGGAAAGAGCTCCACTCAATGGCAAGTCAACAACATCCTCCATCAGTCGCTTCAGAAGAGGCAGGGCTCTGGTCCTCAAAGCATTTCTGAGACTGCTAGGTATGCTCACAGCAGCCTCATCAGTGGTCCTTTTGGGCTTTCTGTCATTACGGCCTCTCCAGATCTGGCTGAACAACCTCAGCTTGCATCCCACTTAACACAGGGACAAGCTGGTCAGAGTCACTGCCATTTGCCTAAAGTGCCTGCTCCCATTGAGGAGAAAAGCATATTTTTACCCAAGGGGTTCCCTTAGGGGCCATACCTTCTCACATGGAAGTAGTGACCACAGATGACCCTGGCAGGCTGGGGAGCTGTATGGCAATGCAGGGCAGTCAGTGGCCAGTCATAGGCCAGTGGAGTCCTTGGCAGCGGGAACAACACATAAATGTGTTGGAGCTACAGGCAGTGTGGCTCGCCATCAAACATTTCCTTCCAGTGCTGGTAAGAAGGCCTGTCCTTATAAGAACAGACAACACATCTGTGGTCTACCATCTAAATCACCAGTGGAGCACCAGATCCAAACAATCCTTGAGACTGGCCCAACCGCTGTTATTGTGGGTCCATCTTCACCTATTGAATCTGAGGGCAATGGACTTACCAGGCACTCAAAACACAGCTGAAGATTTTCTCTCCTGACACAGCCCTAACCCTGGTGAGTAGAAGCTGCACCCTGAAGTAGTGCTGGCACATAATCTGGCACGGATATATAAAAGAGGTGGACCTTTTCACCTCACTGTCAACGACACACTGTCCCATTTGGTTTTCACTGGGGGAACCAACAAGCCAAATTGCACAGGCCCATGCGTGGCCAAATCGACTGGTGTATGCTTTCCCTCCGCTACCGTTGATAATTCCCTCCCTAGACAGGATCCTCGGGGCAATCACAAGGTGCTACTAGTAGCCCCCAAATGGGCAGGGAGGGTGTGGTTCCAAATATTACACAGATTACTCTACAGGGAGCCTTGGTGCCTCCCTGTGAGGAGGGATCTCCTCTAACAGCTGGATGATCGAATCTGGCACCCAAACCCATCCCGGCTGCAACTTTGGGTCTGGCCTCTGAATGACCAGAGCCATTACTAAGGCTGTGTGATCCAGCAGTTGTACAGACCATCCACAACTCCCATGCACCTTCCACCAATGCGTTGTATGCAAACAGATGGAAGCTCTGTTCTGAGGGGTGCCAAGCACTAAATCAGGAACCATAGAACAATGGTTACATATGGTTACTGCGGTTCTATGAATTTTGGATGATCGCCACAGCATGGCAATCACTCAGAAGATTCGCAAGAAGATTGCCAAGAGGTCACTTTCGGGGTTAACGTGCCTCAAGTACTGGGAAAAAAGGCACACGTCACCCAGGTGACGTTGTTGATACAAACACTCGGCCTGCACGAACACATGATGGACATCCAAGTGCTAAAAGCACCGCCTCTGGCAGTCATCCGAAATTCATAGAACCACGGTTACATACGGAACGATCGTTTTGTCTTGTCTTACCTGTCTTGAGGCACAGAAGCTCCTGTAGAAGTTCAGGTCTGTACTTCAGTTGTAAACTCTAAAGCGAAACCAACCGGAAAAACTAAAGGTTAGTCACTCTGGTAAATTACAAAGAAATCAAAAGGCAACGAACCTTGACTTTTTACAAAAGTAATGCCAGTCCACTGTGCTGAAAACCTGGGTATTTTCTTATTTATTCTGCTGTCTCCATTATGGGGCACATGACTGGAGGCAACCAAGCTCCTGAACAAGTCCTAGTCATTTATACTTAAGATTTATAATTAATTTTTTAATGTAATCTTGTTCCACTGCACTAAACAGTTTGGTTTTGTCCTCCCTCACTCCACTGTATTATCTCCATTATGGGGTAACTACTGTCTGGAAGCAAACAAGCTCCTGTAGAAGTTCAGGACTCTGTGGTGAAGACTACAGCAAAACCAGCTGCAAAACTAAAGTTTAGTCACTCTGTTGATGGAAATCTATAGAATGGGCATTTAAAATGTTATTTTTAATAATTTTTATGTAACGCCATTCCCCTATATTAAACAGTTTGGTCTTGTCATCCCTCTCTTGCTACCTTAATCATGTTGAACCTGACTTGAGACCCAGAAGTTCAGGACAAGACCTTGTCTGTAAACACTACGGAACAACTAAAGGTTAGTCAAGGTTAATCAAAAGGTAATGCACTAGAACTATTCAGGTTATGGAGCTCCACTCTGTTAAAACTTGTTTCTTTTACCTCTTCTGCTGTGTCCATTATGGGGTAGCTGTCTTGAGACACACAAGCTCCTGTAGAAGTTCAGTAGTCTCCCTCATTGATAAAGACAACAGCAAAGCCAGCAGCACAACTAAAGGTTAGTGTCGCTATTAAAGAACAAGGAAATCTAAAGGCTGCTCACCTCAACCTTTAATTAAAACATCTTGTTATTCCACTGTGTTAAATCATTGTCTTGTCTTACTTCTCTTGCTACTTCAGTCATATGATAAATTTCAAGAAGCACATAAACTGCTGTATGAGTTTTACAACTTTTTACAAAATTTTGCAGCTTGACTATTATATACACCTGTTTTTTTGTTTGTTTGTTTTGTTGTGGTGAGTGACCAAAATGTGGTGAATGACCAAAAAGTCTATTATACCGCATACCTTATAGTTTCATTAGGGAGTACTATATACAACAAATTCAGCGCTAAATCCAAGAAGATATATTCATTTTATATTTTGCTTTCCTAATGTGATGTTTATTAATATACAAAGAATTATTTTCTCACCAAGTTAATATTCTGTCAATGGGTTTGTGAGATTAATTACATTAGTTACCAATAGGCCCTACTGCTGTATGCAAATGTTTAGGCACCCCTGGTCAAATATTAATCAACATATGTGAAAAGAGGTAAACACAACCCCTACATTAAAGTATATATAACATTTCTGCAAATGTTAGTTGTACAGTTACTTTATATTTGATGAAATTAAAAACAGGAATAATAATGGAATGTGCAAAAGTTTAGTTGCGTTTGTTGTCATGCCTAATTGTGATTAGGAATAAGTACTTCCTATTACAGTGTTCCATGTCCGCTGCTAATATTGAGTTATTTTGGGGGATTAAATCAGAACATGGGAATTGGAGTTGACTTTTCTAGTGATATCTGGCAACTGAGAGCTTAAATGAAGTGAATGCGCAGTCTATTAGAGTTGGTGAGAGTGCGGAACCGTACTGTATGTTTACAGACTGAACAGTTGCTACTCTTGATTATGATTGGTAAGGAATTATTTAATAAAGACGTTTCAATTAAACCCCACCTTGGAGCGTTAGCATTATTATTAACTTACTTGCAGTGTCTACACAAACAGGTCACAGTCACAGGTTCAGGTCATTTTCCCTGCTTAATAAAAGATGGCGGTTTGTGAGATCGGCGAGTTGAGAGAAGCAGATGATGTACAGTGTTACTCATATCATAATGGCTTCTTTGCAGTATTTCCCCAATTGTTCGGTTGACTGAGGTGTTGAAAAGCAGTGTGAAAGTAACTGTTGCATGGTGTAGATGCATATTGGACCTGATGCAGTTTTTATTCCGATTGTATTATACAACTCCAAACAGGTCACTCGCACCGGTGCTCCAAAAAATTTCTCACAGTCCCACAAAGTCACAAATGTGAGTGAAAACAAATTTCAGTTACAAATGCGAGTGAAATGGTCACACTAGTTAATCTGCAAAGTATTTTCTTGTTCGGTGTGATGGCGTTTAATGTCCCCGACAACCTCTCTAGTGCCATTTAGCAACGTTAGTGTCATGATTTCCCCTCGCGCAAGCAAAGCTGGCAGCTCGAGCTCTAAAATACTAACTCATTTCCAGGTTTTAGAATTACAAACTGATGTCATCTCTGTGCCGCTCTATGGTGATTGGCTGTAATTTTAGGAAGCGCTTGATTTGATCTGCAATGGAGTACGAACTTTAAATGTCAGTATCGCAGTCGACCATGTTCATGTAATCGTGGGCAGTCAAAATCTTAATCGAAATCAATATTCGATTAACTTTGCAGCCCTAATCTGGAATATTCAAAACATCTGTATTTGCCACAGGCATTTTGGAAACAAATGCTACAGACTGATGAAGGAAAAATAGAGCTACATTTTATCACGAAAATGGTCATTAAAATCCAATGCCACAATTACTAACGATTTTTTTCTACTGTTAAGTTTATGAAATATAAACAGTGTATTAACATTTACACTTATTTAGGAGATGCTTTTATCCAAAGCGACTTACAAATGAGGAAATACAAGCAAAGCAATACATCAAGCAGAGAACAATACAAGTAGTTCTACTATACAAGATTTATTAATTGAGTTCTAGAGGAGCAAAGTGCGCACAATAGAGGTGTCTGAGCCATTTTTTTTTAAATATTTTTTTAAAATAATGTGGAGTTGTCATTTTAAGGGCTAGTTAAGCGCAGAAATGTGTTAACGTGCAGGGGAAATAGTTATTTATTAACAGTTGACCTTTTTTTCAATTAAATGTAATAAATGTAGTTTGGTGAGTGGTGTATGCTATAACTGTATATTTAAGAATGCAAGAAAATGATCCACTAGATTCATCACTAGTAGAATGAAGACTATTTGAATATACAGGTAAAGTGAAGCATCCACTATCCTGAGTGGATACTGTGGAATTACAAAAAAAGCCACAATTTTTAAACGTATTGATAAATTTGTTAGTATAGAATTGGTGTGGTTTATTCACGTCGGAAGGCAGAAGATGAAATTCAGCTGTTAACTTACACTTGCCATTTGAGTTATTCAATATTCTTTTGCCAAGTTGATTAATGACTTTTTCTCAGTCCAGTAAATATTTTTTGTATTACGTTGGATTTACAAGGTGTGATTTCAACTATCTGTCATTTTCATTTCCAGTTCATGCATTGTAGATACAATACATACAGCAATGACCGTTTAGAAACGTAAACTTTCCTAGAATATCACACTGTAAATGGAAAATGAATGTGTCTATATAATCAATTGTAAAGATTTTGCTCCACTTATATTTGTAGATATAGTCTGATAATTAGTTCAGTAGTATACTGTATGAACTTATATATAAAATGCTGGCCGAAATAATTGAAAAATTAGGTTAAATTATTGTGATACACAAGAGGTCAATATGGACATGTGGTTTATTTCACCCTATTGTGCAGGTCTACTGACTTCAACACATTAATGAACAAAAACAACAATCAGGAGCACCTCATGAACTTGAAAATAGATTTTCCAAACCTGATTAGGGGTCCTGGCTTCAGAATGACGTCCCAGAATGCTCTATTGGGTGATCTCTCGAAGACCCATGGGCTTCGTGCATACATGTAGTTCCTTGGAGCGCCATCAGATGAACAACTGCTCCATTCTGATGTCGTCATCTTATATCATACAATCACCGTTATTATTTAATAGTCTCTATACTCCCTCCATTTTACAAAAATGAGGAGAGGTATTACACAAAAGGCATACAATTTGCAACATGTACAATATTATGTACTGTAACAGCTCAAGGGCAGATTTCTTGTGATACAACAAAAAGCATGTGACAGTTTAACCCCCCCCCCCCCAATCATCTTATCATTAAAGGGCCAAAAGGCAGGACAGCAAATTTTGTAAACGTCCCCGTCCCCCCCACAGTCAATAAAATAATAGCACAAAAAGTGGAGGAAAGCTTGGCTACTGAAAGTATTTATGGTGCTCACAACATAAGGGATGGTTTGGCAGAAAGGTCTAAAGTAGCAATTGCTATGGAGTATCTAACTGTCCAAATACTGCCTTCATTGGGAAAGAATTCATATCAATAAGGGAATCAAAGCGTTTTAACATATTAATTAAATCGCCTCTAATAATGAAAAAAAAAAAAAAGAAAAGCCACATCATGATTCCATTGCATCCTTAATAAATTCATGATCCAATACTTAACATATAACAGTGTGCAATCTGGGTACAGAGTAAAAGCCGCCACTAGAAACATGTCATGTTGATTTAAAACAAGAGATCTTAAATTAAGATCTTAAATCATGCAGTGACGTTTGTTTAGACATCCTGAAAAACGTTTTTGTATGGAAGAAAAAAAAAAAAGCATACAACCCCATTTCATTTTTACAATCTTTTATTTTTTTTCTCCTAATTACAGACTCATGGGTTAAAAAATAAAAAAAGCCAAACGCCCCCCCCCCCCC